>JAPDSC010009445.1:322034-343571 GCA_026290005.1 Latrodectus geometricus | reverse complement strand
TATATATATATATATATATATATATATATATATATATATATATAAGAGGAAATTATTTTAATTTACGATGACACACATACAATTTCAGAAAGCTATTTCTGTTGGTAGAAGTCACTACTACTTTTGAATAACGTTCAATTGACGTTATTCAAAAGTAGTAGTGACTTATTCAAAAGTAGTGTTGACCGCTGAGTTGGAAGGGGACAGAACTCAAAAATATTTCATCAAAAATCTAAGAAAGCAAAAACATTGAAATCCTCACCTAAAATTAACAAATCTATATAATCTTATGCAAGTCAATCAGTTTTTTTATAAATGTAAGAATAAACCCAAAAACCTTAGAAACGAATTATTTGCATGTCTATTGGCCAACAAAATCTGAACAGAACCAATTTGGTTATTGTTTTAATGATTTATTCACTTAATATTATATCAGCAACTTTAATATATGTTATGGTTTAGTATAAAACTAGAATGTAATTTTATTAACTCCTATATTGCCTCAGATAACAAGTTTTGAATTGTAATGTTAATCCTTTAATGGATTTTCATTATTAATCAACATACCATTACATTGTCAAATAACCTACATACAACTGCTTAGAAAAAAGTTTATAACTCTAGCATTATTTGATTTTCAAAAATATAAATTATGAATGAATTTCAAGCATAAGAAACATTTGGCTATTATTGATAAATTAGATGTAAATTCAATAATTCTTTGCATGTGTGTTCAAGAAGTGTTGACTATAGTCAAGTTATGAAAATTACATCAAATTAAGTTTATCAATTAAGCTATCATCCATTAGAGTCAAATAAATCTAGTATATAATTTGATCATTTAGCTTTATTAAAAACTTTGAATTCTCAATTTAGTATAGGATTTAAAAATATAATAAAATGAAAACTAACAAATAACCACAAAAATTTATTACATCTAAGGAAGCATAAAATGACATGCAGAAAGGAGAATAAGAACAATATTTTAGTACAGCAAAAAATGTAGACGATAAATCCCATTTATACATGTAATGCAAGTGACTTCAGAAAGTATACATCTTAATTTTATCAAAAGAATGCATTCAGCAGTTCACAGTGCATTTTAAAAGTAAAGTGTAAAATACAATTATAGCAAATATATATAGATAGATAGGTATATCAAAGACACAATTTTGCACCATAAGAATTGATAAACAATAATACTTATATCCAATAAACATATTTTTCCTTTCCATGAAAAATAAAGAAATACTTCATTAACTTATACAAAAATATTAATTCTTATTTTAAAAATATTTTATTATTTAATTTTTAGTGGCACAACTTAAATAAAGCAAATATTATTGATTATGGATAATTAAAAAGATAAGCGCTATATAAATCAAAAAAATTATTTTATTCGCCTCCACATTATGAAACTACAGGTCTTAACCTTCAAAGTTACCAAATGAGAAAGAATTTTCATTCTAGATGCTGTCATAAATTTATCACAGACCATTATTCCTTTTTTTCCCTCTAATATTACAAAATTCCTCTTTCACAAAAATAATACTGTGCACTAGATCATTATGTTTCACCTTAACTTCAGTAGAAAATTAAATTTGAAATGAATATTAGAAAAGTTATACCTGAAACAAATGATTACAAAATATACAGACATGATATTAGTAGTTAATTATAGCAAAATAATTTTCTTGTTATGAAATAAGTACCAAAATTACAAATAGTTAATTTGAAACGTTTCTACTAGAAAAACTATTTACCACAGAGAATTTTAATGGCTATTATAAAAATAATCAATGTGTAGTAAACAAAATAATTCAATAAGTTAACACAAATCAATATCATAATTTCAAGAAATCATAATCTAAATACAAAACCAGAATAAAAATTAAGAAAAGTAAAATACTTTGAAAGCACCACAAAAAGCATTTGCAGTATACTTTGGTCATACAAAAAATTATATACTCCAAATACTATTAGTATACAATTCACAATATCACTTGAACATATCTTTTCTACTATTCAATACCATGATACATAGAAATTCAAACTCTAGCATACAATGCCAGCTGTACATATAACAGCTAGTTAGATAGGAATATATTCACTACATATAAGAGAAAAACACAGCACTGAAAATATATTGAAAAGTTGAGAAGATAATTTTAACAAGAATTGACAGGGGAGAAAATACCAGTGAAAGGTAGCCATTGCACTTTTGTAGAGGCATGAAGGAAATCTTTCTAACACTAAACGATATTTTAAGTTTCATAGAATTATTTTAATGGGGTTAATATACAGGCAGTTTTTTTATGTAGCAATGTCTTAAATTCTTTTATAAAAAGAAAAACCGATAAACTGATAGCAATATAATTTTATATACTCTAGCTGAGAGATAAAAGTAAATTTTATCAGTTATTATAATACACTGAATTTTTAACTATTATTAAAAGCATTTGTCAGACAAAATTGTTAATAAAATTCTTCACAAAATTTTTATTTATATGCTTGTCAGAGTTCTATAAGGACCAATGAATTATCTTTTCAATCACAAAGTTGCTGTGTTAAAATAAATTTTTAATTCTTACAAAAATAAATTAGAAAACAAATTATTAGAGTAGAAATCATTGCCAAATTGTAAACTGCCTCTATGTCAACATTAATCACAAAGATTTATTTATACTACTTTGAGGAAATGCAACATAAATTATTCAACACCTTAGCTAAGATTATTTTAATGTTCTATTCTATGTAAGTTATGTTTTGCAAAATAAAAAAATATAGTATTGAGCCGAAGAAATGAGAATTCCAAATTTAACATTTATTATGGGAAATTGCATTAAAAAACAAATTAATCAACATAGCTATGCATAAAGGCAAATGCAAACATTGAAAAATACTTTGAACTTAACTGTTTATGAGTAACAATGATAATTATGATATACTAGGGATAGAAATTGTCATAATTTAATTGACATGTTTCAAACAACAATTAAAAGATGTGAATGTTGAAGATCTAAAGCATAAATAAATGGCAACTTGCTTTGTAAAAAAGCAAGGGTGAGTTTCAAAGATTAAAATTTATTAAAAATTTACAGGGCAGATTAAATGTAAATGTTTTACACTGATGCTCAATGCTGGCATAGAGATAAATGTGCAGTACTCAAAAAACTAGGAGAATTTTGTGATTACACATTTTCTAACAGACTAAAAATATTATTCAAAAGAGAAAGCAACATATAACTAGTTCTTTCTTTTCTATGCTATAAAAATTATGTTTTATTAACTCCTGATGTATTGTAGAATGAGCTAACAGCTTTATTACAAACAACAAATGAGTTGTTGAAAGTTGATTGCATTTAATCATGAGGTTAAAGTAATCAATATACTAATCATATTTGATGAAATTAAAAAAGATAAAATGCAACATAAGAGAAACAACATTAATAGTAAGAAACATTAAACATAAATGATAAAAAATTCAAACAAAATTGAAAATATGAGATTCAAAAATCAAAAAAAAATAAGAACAATGCAAACAATACATTTTGTTTTAAAATATAAATAAGAGATTGCTGACAAAAAATAATTAATATAAGGTGGGTATAGATATATCACCATGTTGGAAATAATACTCATATTTTTAAAAAATTATAACTCAAAAATAATTATGAGACAAAAATCTCAGGAGAAAATCTCATTATGAATTTAACAATCAACAAAAATTAGAAAACTAAACTTCTTTAAGCAAAACACATACTTAATTTGCAATCAGATATTAATAAGTATTTTAATTATTAAAACCTAATATTTAATTTAAATCAATAATTTAATAATTTCAATGAAATATCCTCATAGATTATGGTGTCTTTTATAATATTTCAGAAGAATTTTTAATTTTTAAAATAATTGTAAAAATAAACTTTTACAGTTATAAATTTTTGTACAGCAATGTTCTTTGAGTATAAAACAAAATTTTTTAAAAAGTCAGTTTTTCTAATTTTAAGTATGATAAAAAAAATTATTATAGAATTGCAACAACTATTAACTTAAAAGTAAAGTTTCTTAGAATGTAAAATCTCATCACCAGCAAATTACTTTTGAGCATACACACCACCCTGTGTTTATTTTGGATGCTTCAAAAGCTCAGCATAGCTGCTTACGGTGCTTTGGTTGCTATCCACATAAGGCCCTAAACTCTCTTGTGAAGAATTAGGCTCGAATGGGGAAGCTTCCGGTTCAACCGGGGAGGTGGGTAATGTTGGCTGGTTAGCAGGGGTTTCAACTGATACAGACTGCACTTCCTCCAGGATATTAACTGCATGGTGAACAATATCATGACGACGGTTATAATCTTCAATGATAGTAGCAGGTGTGGCGAGACCAGAATCCATGGGACTGGTTTCAGGAGGGATATCAATAATGAGCTGGCGCATATCTTCTCGCTGTTCCATATGGATAGGTGTTCCAGTTCTCGTTGGAATAAGAGGCTCACCCACTTCTCGTTTCACATCTAGGGACTGATCATGCAAGCTGTCAGCAATAGAACTAGTAACGGATCTTCGGTTTGGAGTTTTAAGAGTGAATCCAGAAAAGAGACTGCCTTCCTTCTTCGGAGTTTTAGGAGTGCCAGCCACATTTTCTGAGCTAGATCCAATAATCATGTTCAGAAGCTTTGATCCAGGAAAGTTTTCCAGAAATCTCAAACCTGATTGAGAAACATTATCTTCTCCATTCAGATTTATTTTGCTGTTAGCAAATGATCGGAAAGCAGGAGACAGCTCATTGGTTGGACTTTGTGGAGGACTGTTGTAATTATGATAATCATTATCTTCCTCCATTATTGTCTCCATCGGCAAAAATTCACATTCCTCAGGATCAATACTAAAAAAAAAAAATATTTTTAAATACATTAAAATTTTTTTCCTAAACATTTTAAAAGTATTTTTAGCAATTTTTTCTTTGGTTTATATGTTATTTGTTATTCATAAAATCGGTAATTAGAAATAAATATATTAGATAATTAAAGTAGAGAAATAAATTAGAGAGGAAGAAATAAAACTAAATTCATTTCTAAATTTTTAAAAAAAAAAAAAAAAAAAAAAAAAAACTCTGCCTAAGTTTTAATTACAGGGAATTTGTGAATGTAATACATCAAAGTGACACAATGACTGAAAAACAAATAAGATAAAACAAATTTTATATTTTACTTAGTCAAGTAAAATTATATTATCACAATTATTTGTATAATATAGAAAAAAAATTTTTTCTTTCCAATAAAAGTATGCATCAATATTCAAAATTAATATTTCCTTACTTGACAAATGTTTAATTTAACAAAAAATACCCACATTAAATTAAAAAAAAAAGAATGCAAAGTTAAGCTCACAATCACATTAATCAAAAAAAAATTTTAAAAATATACTCTAAAATTAAAATTTTAGAAAAAAATAGGAAATAATAAAATAAACAGAATAGCAAATCAAATACAACTGAATTTTTAAATCAGTTAATTGTACATTTAAAGAGTAAACTTCGCAAGAAAACATTTTAATAGTTAGTTTGAAAAACACTATGCAAACATGCTTTCAAATTATAAATCCATAGCATTTATATTCGAACAAATTAATTTTTATTTTTCATTTGATCTTGAATTTTTTTAAAGATGTTTTCTAGCCTTTCCTTACAATTTTATATACAATAAGAATTTCATTTTATTAAAAATAAGTAAATTTCAAAACTATATATGAAAAATCATTAATATTTCCAAGTTCAAAATCTTTAAATGTAAATAAGCTAATCAGTCTATAGTATTTTTTGCAAGTATTATAATTTCATTGTAATATCTTATTTTCATTAATGTATCCAACTGATATTAGATAATAACTCAGTAACTAAATCTTTTTTTTTACAACACAAATGAAAAAATATTTCCAGAAAATCTGAGATTAATGCAAATATAATTACTACAATACATTTTTAATGACATCATTTCCAAACAGATTTATAGAATTTTATGGAGAAAAACCTATTTAAAATGTTTTTGAAACAACATATTATAAACATTGTTTAAACAGAGCTAAAGTTACACCTATAACACAAAGAAATAAACAATTTTTAAAGTTATTTAAAATGACACTATTAACAACATTAATTAAATGTTCATTCAAACATTTCATCCCCTGTAATTAAATTAAATAAAAGAAATATATAAATTTTAGTACAAAAGTTTGCAATGCATAAAAATTTCATACTCTAAATTGACAGCCGATCCAAGATGTGGCTGAGTTCTCATCATAAAAGATGATTTTGTATAAGGAAGTTGAGGCTCTAGCTCATCCCAATACATATCTTTCACCAGACGAGGATGCCTCTGGTGCATTTCATCTACAATCATAAAAGATACCTGCAAAGATAATTATAATATCAAGTAAAGAAGATTACAAAATAGGTAAACTTCAGAAGTTAAATAAAACAAAATTATGTAAGATAAATGAAAAATAAATTTTTATATAAATACTAATATATATATATATATATATATATATATAAGCAGTTACAAAACATAGAAAGAACATGGTAAGTTTTAAAACTATGTTGATATGCAAAGAATACCCCTAATAAATAAAAACTCAACCTTCATGTATATGATGAAATTTATTCAGTCACTTATAGCTGAATAACAAATCAATGTGGTCCTATTCATAATGCAATTTGAATAATTAAAATCATATTTATACATTATTTATTAAAAAAATCTAGCACAATATTCACTGAATGGAATGAATTTGAAATTTAGTAAAGAAACTTTGAATAAGGATTCATATAAAAGACTGATATCAATATAATATCTAATGTTAAACAAATTACTCAAAAACTAAATACAAGTTTGAATATTCTAGAAATTTGTGTATTATTTTATCAGTTGATTATGAAAATATGCTAAATATAATGCACATAAAATCATAATTGCCAATCGTATTGCAGTATAATTTTATTTAACAATTATCCAATGTCTGTCTCAATCAATGCCTTGATCAAAATCCCATGCCTGCAATGGACACACAAGGCAAAAAAGGCTACAACCCAGTAATTTGCAATTTTTAAAAAGCCACAAGGACAATACAAATTTATGAATTTATTTTAATTTAATGTTATAATATATTTTGGCAAATTAAATATAGCAAAAGTATCACATTTTTTATTTAATGATACTTTGTTTTCAATGTATTTAATATAATACATTTCAAAATTTTTGTAATAAAATGTAACATATTTGTATAACAACTAACAATTTTCAACCAAATATATAAAACTTGGTGTAAAATTATCCAGGATTGTTTATAGATATTCTATAAGATGATGATAATCAACTGTAAATCCTTTTCTGATCTCATGAAGTTCATTGAGAAATACACAGGAATATACTGTACCAAGTTAAAGACAAGCAACTTTTTCCAAGTTTAGATATTTTCATTTTGGTATGAATTTCCAAGATTCATTTGTAAAGGAAAGTTTGCATAGCATTTGGAATACATAATCATTTTTCCACTGAAATAATTTCAGTTCTTTAATCTCTTTTTATCAATAAACTTTAAAAATCCATCCTTAGTAAGTTACAAATAAACAAATTCACAAAATTTCTAATTGTTGATATCAAACTCATGTTTAAGTAATGATTGTAACTCTTTCAATTTTTTTTATATATTCATTTCATTGTTTTTTTAATATTAATATTTTTTTACTGTGGAAAAGTGATCAAATATCTTGTACTCAAAATTATAAATAAAAGACAAAGTAGCTTCAAAATTTATTAAAGTTTGAGACACATTAGTAATAATTTTATTTTTTTTTTATTTGTGAAGCCAAATTAAATATTTACAAATGTTTTAACATACCAAAGTTCAAAATCAAACTAGAAATGTATACAAAATGAATGAATTACAATGTATAATATGCAATTGTAAAACATATGTATAATAATGTAATACATTGTATAATATGCAAAAGTGCTGAATTCAAACTACTATTACTACTACCTTGCAAAGTGACTAATATGCAATGTGCCCACTATCAGTTCAAAAATTTAAAATAAAAACAAATTTTACTCAAGGAAGACATTAACTCATACTTAGACAGCTTTGAGATACATTTGCTTACTTCACACAAGTCATTTTGGCACAACAATAATGTTATCATGCATACGTATTACAATAGCATTAAAAAAAGTAAAAACAAAAATTATCTCAAAAAAATTACTGCATCATAATTCACAATGAAAATTTTAATACCAAAAGGTTCAGTCAGAAATATCAAAATCAGCTGAGAAATTCAATAGTTTAATGACACAATAACACTGGGTTTTTAACTTATTATGTTTTTATCCAAACTATTTGGTAATTCAACATTTTAGATAAATTATTAACTAGTGTTTTCTTGCATTGTTTGACATTAAATATTTAAAACTACTCACGAATTCGAATGGGTTTTTTTTTTTTAAACACAATTTTTACTATGCAGAATTTAACCGCATTGAGATTAACAATAAGTTACTTTGATTTAAAAAAAAAAAAAGAAAGAAAAAAAAACATATAATTAAAAAAAAAATACAAATATTAACAGTTTTAATTAATTATTTGAAATTGTATGTTCTACTTAGTCCCCCCTCCATTTCATTCTTTACCTTTTCAAAGTTTAATATGTAAATAACTTAAGAAAATTTTTGACACAATAGCTTATCAAATCCTAATTAATAGCAAAATCAATTATTTTTGTAAAAAAATATTTTAGTAAGTTAT
This sequence comes from Latrodectus geometricus, assembly GCA_026290005.1. NCBI lineage: Eukaryota > Metazoa > Arthropoda > Arachnida > Araneae > Theridiidae > Latrodectus > Latrodectus geometricus. Next base: position 334,770 of record JAPDSC010009445.1, on the reverse strand, counting down.
ACATACTTGCAAATTTCTATCCAAGCACCAATTTAACTCAAAATCATCATCATCCTCCCCAAATGGATTAATCAATTGTTCTGCAACCTAAATTATTCATAATTATTTCATTTTGATAAATTTCAATAAAAACAATTAAAATCATGGCATTTAAAATAGGAAATAAATAAATGAAAAATTTTATTATAATTGAGTCTTAAATACCGGAAATATTTATTAAACAAATTTAAAAGCATATGTTTTCATGTATTTCAAATAATATTGATATGAGACATAAAAAGTAAAATACAAAAAAAAAGAAAGAAAGAAAAAAAAAAGAACTTGTATAAAATATATATATATATATATATATATATATATATATAACTAAGCATAGCTGATTATTTAAAACCATTATCACAATAAAAAAATTTAATTATTATCTTTGTTTTATATCTACTTAAATTTTCAAGTTTTGAATTTACAAAAAGTAAATTTTCATTATACTTAATATATATATTTGTTATAAGAAATAAAAGCATTCAAAAAATGTAATTTGTGCATACAAAAATTTTATTAAAAATATATTTTAACAAATTGGGACATTATAATAACTTTATTAATTATTTAAAAATTACTATAAAAATAAACTGATAACTGAATACTTTTAGTTGAGGTAGAACCTGTAATATAAAAATGTCCAAGAAACTAGCTTTTGAATTGATAAAAGTACAGTAGCAATTCTAAACTTCAAGTATCTATCATTTAATTTTAATTAAGCACATAAGTTAATTAATAATTACAGATATACATTTCGATATTCAGTATAATATAATAAACTCCTTTTTATATTTTCCAAAAAAGTAAAATAATTTTTAAAAGGCAACAAAACTCAATCATGTTATATAAAAGAGTTTTTATAATTGATAGTCACACAATGCTATCTGATAAAGCATATTATGTTATGACCAAAAATGAATTCAATTTTCTTGTTGAAAACTGGAGAATATTTAATAATTACAGTACAAACCTAATTAAACTGTATAAAACAAACCTCAATTTATTATACAGATATTATTTAATTTATAATACCTAATTTACATAAGGTACTAGATTTTATCTAGTCTGCTCAAAAATTTTCTAAACCATGTAAAATGTTTTAGAACTAGTTATAAACATACATTCTATATGCTTATTATCAGATTTTTAAATTCCAAGAGTAATATAACACATTTTAGTAAAAAAAAAAAATTAAACAGTAAGAGACATCCATTGTTTTACCATCTAAACATCTTGCTTTTGACAATGAATCATAAGGCATGTGTATAAAAGTGGTGTATCTAAATATCAGATAGGTGAAAGGATAGAATAATCTAAAGATCAAAGGTATCTCTTATTTAAGTGACATTCTTCTTGAAAAATCTAGTAATGAGGACAAATTTGGAAGTGATACTGTTTCTGAAGCCAAATTTTGATATATTTTATAACATTTTTGATAAATTAATCACTTATAACTTACAGTCAATGGCATTTTGCAAGTATAGCTATCAAAATTGCTCATATTCTCCTTGCTAGAAATATAATGATTTCTCATTTATGTTTTAAAAACAACTAACAATTTATTATTTTTCAAAGCCTTATCACATTACTACATAAAGTAGAACAAGCATCATATTTCAGTATCACAAACTTTACAAGTTTGATATTTTAACATTTTTAATGTTCTATAACAAGATTTTAATCATTAATTGATTAAAATCTGGTTATCTTGTTTTAATAAGCAACTTAAATTTATTTCATTAGTTTCTTCACATTCAACAAATTTGTAAACAGTTATTTTATGAATACATAAATAAGGAATAGTATATTATTTATAAGTTAATGAATAATAAGTTTCAAAACAAGAATATATGGAATTTTTACTGAAACATAATACAGTACACATTCATTAAGGAGATATAAGGACCAGTAAAATAGTTCTTAAAATCAAAAGTTCGTAAAATTGCTGTATTTTTTTTTTTTTTAACTAATAATTTTTTATTTCATTGCTCTTTCTTTATAAATAAAGTACTATTAAAAATCACTTTATATTCATTTATAAAATAATGTATGCAAAATAAAATTCACAATTTAAAACAATTTACTTTCATTTTATTGTGGAAAAAAATCAGTAAGTAAATCACATATTTTCTTTTCTATTTCAGAACAATTTTTAAAAGAACATGTTTTGATGGAAAAAAGTAATTCACTGTCATTCAATTTGTCATTCAAATTGTCATTCTCATACTTATTTTGCAGATGGTTACAGCACTATGTTGCTTCCTTTATGTTTGTTATCTGAAAGTTCGTTTTCATTCTCATTTATTATGCTTTCAATCATTTAATCATCTAATAATTCTTACAAACAAACTACATCTGATTCTAAATTCCAAAAGTTCTAAAGGAAAATTTTGGGAAGCAGTAGGTTTCTACGTTGAAGCTCATGGATAAATAACTTATATTCACTCAAGTCTTCAAATAAAAATTTTTTGTCTATCTTCAGTTATAGTTGTTTAGTTAATAATACATGCAGCTCAAACTGACTTAGATATCGTTTTTTCAGCAACATCATTAATTTTAAGTACACATGTATAAGAAAAAGCAAAGCAAGCATCAAGAAGTTTAATTAAATGAGGTGAGATTACAAGACATGAATCATTCCTTCCAAAAATACTTTATGATGTTTTAACTTGAAGCGATTAATAACACTAAAATACATACAAAGTGGGAAGTTCGATTAAATGGGAGAAAATCCCCACAAGGATTTGTAGAAAATATTTTACTTCAATTTTGATTTTAGATACAAAATTTCTTTTTAAAATTCTTTTTATTCATTACACATTCATTAATACTTAATGTTACAATTAATTACCGTATTTTCCTATACGTAATCCACAGCGACATATTATCCACACTTTTTTAATTCTAGAAGAAAAAAAAGCATCGCATAATCCCCTGCAATTTTTTTCGGCAAATGATCTAAAATATGTACTGCTAATAATTTTGGTGTCACATAAAATAAAAAAATGCACTGTCTGATTAGCTTTCACTATAGCTTTACATTTAAAATTTATTGTGTAACTTAAAAGTGTTCGCTTCCATATGACAATATATCAATTTGAATATTTTCAAAACGAAACAGCTCATGTCAAGACAAATTGAGCAATGACGTTAGCAAAATGCAACTGTAATATCTTTATGAGAAACTGAATTCATTCTTGAACCTAATTGGACACAGCTGATTGTAACTCAGGTGGTCCACTCAGTGGTCATGGTACCACTTGTTATTTATTTTATGAAGCATAAACAGTATTACTTTCAAAACTTTCTTGTAAAGTTTTCTGATAGAGAATGTTTTTTATCCGATTATCCTGGTGGCATATAATAAGCACAATGAAATTCATAACTTTTTTAACATATAATTCGCAGATTATATACAAGAAAATACAGTATTTAAAATTCGAAGATTCTTCAATAACATCAATCAAGTTCTTCAATCATAAAACAAAAATATGAATAAATCATCAGATGACAAAAAATAAATAATAAAAAAAAATAAATAAATGCAAAGGAAAAATGCATATAGAGAATTTGTCAAAAAATTAAGAAATTTTTTGAGAATTTATTTTGTAAATAAAAATTAAAATTATCATTTCATCTATACGAACTTGTAAGGGATAGCCAATAGTTCATAAAATCATTTTTGTTTTTCAATTGGAGGTTAGTAAAATCGAGCGTCTACTATACAAAAGAAAAGTAAAAAGCTTATATAAAAAGTTTACAGGTGCATGTAGTTACTTAAATTATAGAAAATAAATATATAATACCTTTAACCATCCCATGTAAAAGAAAAATTGTAAAATTGTAAATATGGGAATATATAAATCCACTTCATGTCCAGGGTACCCTTTCTCAGGATCTAAATACTGTCTGCCCATAACAGTAGCCAAAAAATAAGTATAAATGGCTAAGGTGACAACCTAAAATGGATAAGAATTTCATGTGAATATTAACTAAAAAACGAATATATAATATTTTCACATACAAAATATAATTCAAAATAGCAAGTATTGATGTTTTAAATACAATTTAATTATAATTTTTCAGAAAGATTAATGCATGTAAAAAGTATACAAAACAAAATGCATCACTACTTAATACATTACATGTTTTATATTTTTTACCAACTGTAATATGAATTAAAATAATTATCTTCAATAAACCTAGAGACAATTAAGGATTAATTAAAATGACTTAGCATTTCTAAAAATTGAATTAAGTATACTTTCATTAACAAGATAAATAATATCAAATATATTCAGAAATACATTATATTTTTTATAGTATCAATTTTATTTATATCTTCATATAAGGCAACCTAATTTTTTTTATTTGGAATGAAATGAATTAGTACATCACATTCATTAAAATTGATAAAGCCATTTACTAGAATTTGTTGCAATTTTTATAAAACACATTTCCCTTGTAAAATTTTAATCTTTCTTTATAAAGTACTATTTAAAAACCCTTTAATATGCATTAATAAAACGTTTGCAAAAAAATTCATAATTTATAACAATTTATTTTCATTTCTTTTGTAAAATTTTAGTTGTATCAATGTGAGTGTTCTTGGAAAACATTTTTGGAAAAAAAGGATTTTTAGTAAATTTAAAGTACGCAAAAAGGGCAGAAGGAAATGAAAAATACATTTGAAAAATATTTAGCTTAACTAGAAATAAATTAATGCATGATAAAAAATTGCTTCAATTGATAAAAATGCTTTATTTTCTGTAATAGATTCATAAAAAAAAAATAACTCATTACCTGTGTATAAACCAAAGGTATGCTAACCCAATCATAGCTAAATAGCATTCCGCAGTTGCCACGAAATACATGCATTTCCTGAAAAAAAAAAAAATTCATTCAATCATTGTCAATTGTCAAAACCATTGCCGAAACCAAATAAGAAAAAAGCAGTTTAATTTCATAAGTCAACTGATAAAAATGAAACTACTTTTAACAATTTTTTTTTATATAACAATTTCTTTTAAAATAAAATCATAGCCATATTTATAATCATATGCATTTTTAACATTGATTGTAAAAAAAAAATAAGTCAAAAAAATTTAGCAATATGGAGAGAGGAAAATTTTCAAATTTGTACTTAATAAATTTTCAATCAGAAGAAAAAAAAACAATTTTACATTTAAACGATTTACTCAAAGCAAAGAATTAAATTTCACCATGATCAAATCTAAAAAAGTTTTAATAAATTTTTAAATTTTTATATTTTATGAAAATTTAATGAATAACCATCAAAACAGTTAAAAAATAATAAAAATCTCATCAAACTAAATTATTGAACAGAAGATTATAGTGAAAAACGATTTTGCTATCAACTTTTCATGTATGATAAAAGAAAGGGTACTCAAGTACAAGTTGCGAAAATTTGCTTAAGAATTTACATTTAATAAATCTTGGAGCAATATATCATCTTTGATACGTCCTTCTTTTCTAGCTCTGGATGCAAGTGAGGAAAACCATTGTGCAGGAACCCACCACTTTCCATGAGTAACATGAATCTCGTCATATACTCTTCTTTCCTCTTTTGTCATCAAACCTATAACAAAATATGAAAATATAAGCTTTATTTTTTAAATACAGTATATAAATTAGATAAAATGATTTAATCAATATATAAATTGAATTCTCTATTTGTCATATTTAATTTGTGATATAGGGAAGATTTTTAAGATACAATGAAAACAGAAGAAACAGATTTTATTATAACTACAACTTACTCTAAATTCAATCATAGAAACAAATTCTAGGCAAATAAATTTTTCTCAACTTCATTAATTATTCTAGAAATTTAAACTTTTGTCTACAAATTTTTTTGAACAATAATTTAACTTGGAAAAAAAAATCTAATTTTTTACACTATTTCTAGCAGTGTTTTTCAAAACATGAATAAAATTTAAAACCAAATTTATGGATGACAGTAAATTTTAAAATTTTACACCTAAAAAATTAAATTATTCTTGGAAAAAGTTTGTTAAAAGAAACAATATTTTCCAAAACAATTTTTCCTCTAAGTATTTTTGTAAATACAAAGGTTATTCAAAGTAATCACTATATAAAGAAATAGAAAATGCAATATTTAATTAATAAAAATGATTACAACAATGATGAGTTCTTCACTTCATAACAGAATCACCTAATAAAAATAGCTTTAAATATGTCAACTTACAATTACAACAATATTGATTAACAACTGCATTAAAATTAAGATGAACTACTTTTCAACACATTTTCCAAATTAGTGGATGAGAAAATAGAAATCTCTTAAAAGGACGCTTTAAAGGAATTTTTTTATTAAAGTATTTAAAGAGAAGATTTAAGAAATAAATTCTTCAGTTAAATTGTTTTACAAAAAATAAAAGTTTTGAGTAACAATTTAAAAAGATAAATTCTATCTCTTTTTTTAATTGTTAATCAAAACTGTATTTTAAGAATTATTAGCTACTTTTATGGGATAAATATTCTTAAGAACTTTTGTACAAAAAAAAATATTTCCATAATCACATTTTAAGTAATCTCAATTCTCAGTATATACAATAATAGAATTACAAGAGAGTATTTATTATTTTCAATTAAAAAGCATATACCTGCTTCTTCAATATGGTCCAAAGTAGGGAATCTTTTTTTAACAGAAGTACTCACAGCTTGGAATGTTAAAACACTTAGAAGAATCAAATATCGAACAAGAGTTCTGCGAATAACCTTCCCTCTTTCATCTGAGCCATGAACATATGATGCAATCAACATGGCTATTCTATAAAAAAAATACATACATTTTTAGTAATAAATATTTCAATTTGATGAGCAAATGATCAAGACAGTATTAAAAAACAACTTTTAAGAAAAAAATGTCTAACAGATTGACAGAATTTTAAATTTTATGAAACAATTATTTGAATAGAAATCTTAAAAGTCAATGAAGTATAAAATTATTTTTAGTTCAACATGTTGCAGCAGCAAATATTAATTCCAATGAATAAGTTCAATGCTTTTTCAAGAATACTTTTAAAAATTATTGTTTATATTATAAAAAAATACAACTTACATAAAGTAGTTCAAAAGTTATCTCTAATTTAATAAATGGTTTATTTAATTATTTCTAATAGCTAAAATACAATATAATTTTTAATACATCTTATCATTTACTTTAAACGAATTAAAAAATTGGAACTAAGAGTTAAAAATAAATGCAATTTGAAACAAATTTTTCAATATTTTACCATTGGAAGCATTCATTAATTATTACTGAATAATTTAAAATTAAATAAATATTATCTCTTATATTAAACATTTACTTAACTAAAGATATTTAACAATGTCATATTCTATTAAATTGAGAATTAATAGTACTTACTTATCAGGCCATGGAATAGCTAAGTATTGTTGCCACCATCTTCCAACAACTATAGACACATAAAATCCCAAGACAAATGACAGTGGAATAAGATTTGTAAATGCTTCACAATATATTGTAAGTTTTTCAAAAACCCTACAATAAATAATCAAGATAGTAAGCTCATGCTTCAAAAGATAATACACTTCTCATAAAATCCTCCAAAAGGGTAACTAATAAACAGGTCAAATATACATAATTGTATATGCAAATCACATTTATTGCATTACTAGAAATAAAAATCTTTTCACCTAAAATGTAAGGCTATTGAAAATTTTAATGATTAGTAAATTAGATTAATTAATAGGCATTAATTTAGCAATTTTATAAACTAATATAGATTTTATAAATAATTCACGCTATCAATTTAATATTGATTAAAAAAAGATTTAAAATTACATTTTTTAGAATCTGAATTTGTTAAAAGTATTGCATTTCATTATATAGAATTGAATATATAATTACAAAATAAGTTTTGAATAAAAGTATGCTTACGTTCGTTGATTTTCAGTAAAAACATATCTGTAGAGAGCACTAAGACTGTAGTATAAACTACAGAAAATAATCATTTCACGATACAGCAACTTGTATATGCTTCCTCGCCACCTCACAAGCAACTTAGCAAATCCGCAAAGTCGAGCTTTGCTGACATTTAAGGAATATGTAACAGTCATTTTTCTATATAAATGAATACACCGAGTGCTGAATAATTATATGCAAGAGAAAGATTATCTTGACACCTAACACTGGAATTTTCTACAGAAGAAGTGAAACAGAAACAATTTTTTACTTTTTTTAATGAACAGTGACAGTATTATAGTATATAGCAGTCTCCAATCATGGAAACAAAGTCTAGCACATAATTAAGTATCAAGCTGATTCATTATGTATTTGGCAACCACATTGAACCATTTCAAAGTGGCAGAGAGCATGATGTTCCCATTAAATGCAACAATGGGGAGATACTGATTCAATTCTTCCATGAGGGAATTATTCTTCAATCCAATTTAAGTATATTCAACTTCTGATATATAGCAGCTGTTTGTACTGAAAAAGAAAAATATATTAATACTTTTAAATATTTTAAAAGAAATTCTGATAAAAATAAGGAGAAAGATCAACAAGGATATATAAATATACAAATGAGAATTTTACTCTACGGTATTTATCTAAAAAAGCATCAAAAATTTCTTTTATCCTACTAATTGTTGGATAAAATATATTCCTCTTTACTTATGGATATAACTAAAAAATTTTAAGGAAATATTAAGGATGGTACCAATTATTCTTATTGCCAAATAATTTTTACTAGAAGCCACTATCTTTAATATACTCTTCATTAATTCCTTATAAACAAAAATTATATTTTGCTTAATTGATTAGATATTAACATGCAATATATGAAAATAGAAATATATGAACAATGTTCCCAAATTATTTTTTAATTTTGAATTGCAGATTATTAGATTTAAAACTAAATTTAAAAAATAGTTCTCTCTGTTAACTTTCAAGAAATGCAATAAAAATTAACATGAATGATAATTGCAATATAAGAACTTAATGTAGTCCTTAAAAGAGAATAATGTGTATTAATGTGAGTAATAAAAGAAACATACTAAGAAAAATTTAGCTAGATCATTAGCTATTAGAAAACTTATCATTCATAGAAGACTTTTTGAGAAGAAAATAATATAATAACAGAATGCATATGATGAAATAAATTAATTAAACCACAAAATAAATTTAGCATTTTAAAACTATACCTATTTTTAAAAAATTTATATAACTTAAAATTTTTATTCTTTTTAATGCTCAACAGGTCTTTAATCTCATAAACAATCATTAAGTTACAGGTTCAACATTTACCTAGAATAACTTGAAATTGTTCTAATTACTGAATACTTAACTCTCAGTATCTTTTCAGTTTAAAAAATAATCAATTATGTTTTATGGAAGAAAGATTATTCTAAGATATTATACTTTATCACATAGAAATTGATTGGATAGCTGTATGTGTGTGTGTGTGTGTAAATATGTATACAACAATATATATTATACAAACATTATCACAATTTCACAGAGAAAGTGGAAATTTAATTGATATATATATATATATATATATATATATATATATATATATATATATATATATATATATATATATATATATATATGTATATATATATATATATATATATACACTGAAAACCATGTCTAACAAGAAAAAGTGATTTTTCCTGTTAGACAACAAATTTTTTAAATATGATTGTTCATATTCTTACAATGTTGTTGGTTTACTTGTTAAATTTTACTTCTATAATTCTATTCAATATACTTAAATCCCATGCTAACTTTTCATTGAAATGAAAGCATTGGAAACACATTACATGCTTTTCCATAAATTAAATACTACCCTGATGCAATTATTGAAATAATATAAATTACAAAAAGAAATAGGACTTTTTTTATGGGGTTAGACTTAATAGTACAAATCAATAATTAATTTTCATAAAAAAAATGCATTTAGGAATTTTATTCCTATTTTTTAATTCAGAAAGTAATCAAATTAGTTTCTAATTATTGTTGTACAGAAACAAGTCTACATGCTTTAAAGTAATAAGAATTATAAATTTGAAATTGTTATTAATCCTCTTATTATTTATTACAGATAAATTATGTCATCATTCTAATTAAAATATTACTTAATTAAAATGGAACAGAAATTATTAAAGTAATGATACCTATTTTAATTTATTATGAAAGTCAATAATAATGTGGAATACATTACAATTAATATTCCTAATTGATAAACACATTCAAAATTTTATAAATTTTTAGAAACATGTTCTATTATTTTTTTTTTTAATCTTTACATAATATAGGATTTTAAGATGGTTTTTAATGATTAATTTAAAGTATACAAACATTTAATAGTCAAGAACTGATCATTTCATAATTTAATAAAAAATACAAGAAAGAATTCACTCCCAATATTTTCACTCAAAAGAAATTTAAATTTATGGAACATTTTCTGCATTATAAAATTAAAAACACAAAGTTTTAAATCAAACTTAAAATTTCATGATTAAAATAAACTTTTCTTCACTCATACTTTTTACATTGCTGATTAGCAATATACTTTTATTTATACAAGAGTTGCAATATAATACTATATCAAAATATTACATAAAATCTGATCCCAATATTTTTTACAGAGCAATTTTATATTTTGTAGTATTTATTGTTATATGAGGCTAAAAGCTAGATATAACTTCAAATCAATTTTTAATAACTTAGTAATGAAAAGAGACTTTTCTCAGCTCTTTATATTTAATTTTCAAATTACAGGAAGACTATAATTATCATTCCAATGGTTAATTTAAGCATTTTAATCATCAATTGAAAATATAGAGAATTACATATATGGAACAGGTTTTTCTTTTTATTCAAATATAGAATCATAGTTAGATTTAATTATACTAATATCTTAAGCTGAATTTAGTTGATAAAGTTAAGTTAGCTAAAATATACCACAAAAATGTGCTTAAACTTAAATAATACAAGATTTTTTCTCTCATATTATTAATTTAAGAATAAATTCAACTATATGTGTGACTAAATTTAAATTTGATTTTTTTAAAAATAAATTTTATTAATTCTTTTCAGGCAACAACATATATGAAGTTCCAATATTAAACAGGTAGACATAAAAATAAATATGATTCATATACTTTGATGAATAAAACAATGAATTTTTATATTTAACACTTATATCACATAGGAAAATTCAAGTACTTATGAATCAGATAATATTGGACTTCAAAGTTAACTGCGGTTATAAAGATAAAACCTCAGGTTTAAAAATTTTTCAATCATAGCAAGCAATATTAATATAAATATCATATTTAAAACAGAAGTATAAAAAAATTTGGCAATAATGTATATCATTAAAAGCAATTTTAATAAGAATAAATGAAACGTTTATAAAATTACTGATAATTTACAAAGTGATTAATTAAAATAAAATCAGAAAATTTATTAATATAATAAATACAAGAGGAAAAACATTTTCTCATATGCATATTACACACAATTATAATAAATACAATTTTAGTAACTTTATATTTATTTAACTTCCTGTATATACAACAATAAATTAAAAATTATATCAGGAAATTAATTATTTTCGTTTATATCCCCACAGTATGGAAATAATAAAAAAATTATATGTTGTAAAACTTAGGAATATGCACAAATATTGTATACATGAGTAATAAAAACTATATGAAAAATTCTTATAAATAAAACACTTAATAAAAGAAATTAAGAATTGCACAAATTTAAAAATCTCATTAAAGCGTTTTGTCCTTTAATCTAAGGTTATAAATGCATTGCGAAACAGTGTTCCGAAAAAAATTGATCTAAAATGAATTTGAAAATTACCTATATTAGCCTTCTAAAATGAAATTGTGAATAAAAATTATATGGTCTTACAAAGATTTCGAAAAAATCAAGTTACAACAAGACTTCAATACATGAATCGGATAAACCGCATCTGATCAGATGACGCAATGACCATCACAGGAGAGATGATTCCAGATATTTTTATACTCTCGACGATCACGAAAAATAGCTATTTTTTTTGTAACTGAGTAATAAGGCCAATAGATGGCAGCACGAGCAAATATACAAAACAATTCTGGTAGTATTTTTAAAATGTCATACAATTAATTAATTTTTAATTCATTTTATGAAATTTAAAAAAAAGAAATTCCATTTATTTAAAGAAAACATATTAAAAGAAATGAAATTTACAATTTTATATGCTAATTTTAATAAAAATTAAAATAAATAACTTTTAGAAAATTAATATTTATTTAAAACAGTATGGAATAATAATGGATTAAAATATTAAGTGGTATTTTATACTATGCTGTATAAAATGTAACTAAATAAGAAATTCATACTATCTTTTTTCTTATATGATAGAATTTCAATCGAAATATATTTAGAATTTTAGATCATCAGTAATTAAAAATAAAATTAAAGAAAAATTGTATCCAAGAAAACTTAATGCCTTCCTTTAACAATGTAAAAATACAAGCGGGTTTAAAAATTCAAAAATTTATTCCATAGTAAGAAATAACTATAATAAATAAATAATTCACTTCAGTAATATTAATTTATCAAGTAAAAAGCATATTAATTTATAATAAATAATAAGTAAAAGCATATTAATTTATA
>JAPDSC010009445.1:282699-314552 GCA_026290005.1 Latrodectus geometricus | reverse complement strand
TATATATATATATATATATATATATATAACTTATTACTGTCTAATTTGTTTTACTATGAATGAGTTAATTTTTTGTTCCATTTAAAAAGTTTATTTTTTTACAAATTTAAGTAGACATCAGCTTGTAAAATTATATTTCGATAATTCGATAAGCACGTTTCAATGCCTTATGTTTCAGAAAAATATAGGAAACATTTACGAGTCTATCGCTAAATCGGGACAGATTTCTTTCATGATTTTGACAATAGAACGTGGTTTATTGCCGCTTGTAAAATCGACGTTGCTCATAAACTGGTCAACTGGGTGTAACAGTCGTTGTTCCATTGTGGCTGGTAGTAAATCTTTTTCAACAGTGATCAAAGAGCCGCAATGACGTACAAAACTTTACTGAATTTTGTAGTTGTAAATTTATTAAAAGGATGTCGTAAATCTGGGCTAATATGCTCATAAAAAGTACTTTTAATAAAAAATAATGTGACAAATCGTAATTGGAAATCTTAATTTGTTAGGGTTATGTTCATTGATTTTGAATTATGAATGGTTCGATAAATGATCAGATTGTAAATGATATTTGGCATTTGCGAAGTTATTCTTTTAATGTCTTAAGATCAGAAGCTAAAGGAGTTGGACACGTTCTAAAATTATTATTATGCTTCGCGAAAACAATTTTGCTCAATTTATATGGTAATACTTGGATTTCATGACCCTGTTATTAAACCGACAAATCGTGAAAAAACGGCTAAATAGAGCCAAAAAAACAGCATTCATAAGCATTTTAACTTCGTCTGCTACTTTCCGAATTTAACGAACCATGTAATATCGTAGTATTCTTTTTTCCAATTTAAAATTGAAAAAAAATCAATTTAAAAATTGTAAAAAAATAACGCCAATTTTTAATTAACCGTGAAGTAGATCCTTTCCGTTTTTCCAGGAAAATGATGTATTACTTCGTTTTCAAATACGAGGGTTACTCTGAAATTTTCGGGGTACGCGCAGACGAGAATTTACAAAATAAAAATAATGGTTTAATTTTAAAATACAAAGTATTTAAATACAGAAGACGATTTTTTACTGACTTAATTCAACTTGTTTAGCATAGAATAAATTTTAAACAGAAGAGAAAATGGAGTTGACGCGAGAACATTTTCGCGCTATGAATTTCTACGATTTTAAAGCAGGATTAAATCAAGAAGAATGCGTTAAACGGTTGCAATTAGCATTTAGTGATGAATCTCCAGCTCGTGCTACTGTATTCAGATGGTTTAGAGAATTTAGAAGTTGTCGCAATTTTCTTCAGGATGAAGAACACACAGGAAGGCTGCCGTCGCCAGTAATCCCGGATAATGTGTCTGCCATACGAAAAATGTTAATGGATAATAATCGCTGTACCTATCAAATGATACAGAAGGAACTAAACATTGGATCCGCAGCCATACACAAAATCATTCATAAAGAATTACATATGAAAAAAGTAGTTTGCCGTTGGGTTTCCCATAATCTAACTGAGCACCAAAAAAGAGGAGCGTGTCAGAATCAGTAAAGAAACTCTTAAATTGCTAAATGATGGTGGCCACCGCATCAATTATAAAATTGTAACAGGTGATGAAACGTACATACCGTTTTTTGACGTTCCAACAGGTCAAGAAAGCAAAGTATGGGTCTTTGAAGATGATTCCACGCCGACAATGGTGAAAAAACAATGCGCACTGAAAAAAAAGTCATGTATGCTGTTTTCTTCAGAAGTATGGGATTGATCAAAGCCATCAAGTTGGAAGGACAGAAGATAGTAACAGCAAACTGGTATACCACTAAATGTCTTCCAGAAATTCTACAAGAACTGAATGTTAAGGGACTAATGCTTCACAATGACAAAGGATCTTCACATACAGCCGGATTGACAGTTGACTTTCTTAAACAAAAACAAATAAAAATGATCGAACATCCGCCGTAATCATCTGATCTAGCTATGTGCGACTTTTGGTTATTCTTAATCTAAAAAAGAACTTACGTGGACGTCGTTTTCCTTCAAAAGAGATTGATGTGGCTATAAATGCATTTTTTCATCTATTCCAAGAAATGAATGGCTTGAGGCATTTAATCTGTGGAAAATTCGTCTGCAAAAGTGCATTGATGCTGGAGGAGACTACTTTGAACACACCTAAAATTTTGTAAGTATAACTTTAAAAACCTGGTTGTATCTCAAAAATTTCAAAAATTCTCGCATGACGTGTAAACAAAACTTTGTTCAAAATTGCTTTTAAAGTTGTAAACAAAAAAAGGGGATCATTTAGAGTTGTACCATGCAGAATAATGAACATGTAATTCTAGCTTGGTGGTAATTTTTATATCGTTTAGTTAGTGGGAATCACGACAATCAAATAGCACACTAAAAAAAATATCAAATCTTTTGGTTTTCATCATGTAAGAGTAAAATAACGACTACATGTTTTCAAATTATTAATTTAATACTAATTACTTTTTAATCAATATCATTACACAATAAATGTGAGCATTTTAAAACTTTTCTTCACAAAATATTACCCCATGCATTTTTTTAAAAGTCTCATGAGAAATTTTTTTTCAGGATTAAAAAATTACTTTATTAAAACATCAGTGAATAATTTTGATATATAATAGAAAAATCATTTTATTTGATCTTGACATTATAATTTATAATTAATCAGTTAATGTAAAATAAAATATTTAATTCAGTTAAATAAAATATTTAATTCAATACCAACAAGTGATTCAATCCTTTGAAAATAGACAGTACATTCAAAATTATCAAAATAAATGCAGATATAACGTGTAAATGGTTTGCCTTGTAAAAATAAATAACTGGTTGATTTCGGGCAAATATTTTACTTATGTCAAAATGTCAAAACTGTAACAATATATAATGGCGTTCGTTTCAAAACTCATTACTTTGATTTTGAAATGCAAAACATGGCCTTCTTTCATTGGATCGTCTTTGAATAGAAAACCAATTCAGTTCAAATTTCAGTACATCTAACACCATTCAATGCTTCTTGTTTCCAATATCAGATGTTTATTTATCTGCCAAACGAATGTCGTCAAGGTTTCTGAGTCAGCGTTTTTTGATTTCGTTGCTAGGGTGATCCACCATATTGAAATTTTTCTGAGAAAATAATTTTAAATAAGTATGCAGTGTCTTATAACACTCTATTCTTTTTAACCTCACGATCGTATTTTGTATCCCGAGTATTTGAACTCGTGATCATGACGAAAACATAATCCGACCATGGAAACAAATGACTACTCCGAGAAATAAAAATATGGATTTTTTTAGTGCTTGTTAAATCTTTTAAGAAAACAAATCTTGATCGCCAATAAATCTATGAAAAAGGGCACAATCAAGAGGAATCATCCCAAAATTAAGATTCTAGTAAACTATTTTGTGATTTTTAAAGCGATGCGCATGTTCTGCACACGTTTTAAAAATAAAATATTATTCCGTGTTAATATTTAAGTAAAAGAAATACATCTTTTGCGAATTCCGGATTGCATGTGTTTTCTTTTGTTCTGTGCATAATTTTACTTTTCTAATAACATGATTGACGCCAAATACTTGTCGACAAAGCGCCATTATTGGCGCCCCTGTGGTTTGAAGTAGGACTTCACAGTAATTAAAATATTCATTCACTGTAATTTAAAATATAAATATCTTAATTCACTGTTATTAAAATCTGTAATTAAAATATTCAAGGACTATTAGAGAAAATATTATTAATGTTACTTTTGTATTAAATGATTCACCTTAGCGAATCTTTTCATGTTTCAATTTTAAGTGAAACATAAAGCGATTATGTTTACGTCGATGTCGAACTTATCATTTGTTCCCTGCTGGATTTATCTTAGCAAGTTCCATATTGGAACAAACTTTGTATCCATTATTGATCCAATATTCAACTTATTTTAACTAAGAATTGGCGTCGTCCAAAATATGTGATTTTACTCACGTACAGATCTTCCATAATGACGTGGGGCTCCGTCCTGTTGAAACCAGGCTCCGAATAGGTGCAGGGACATCGGTAAGCAGCTCTGAAGTACCTCCTGTAGAAGACGAGATACTTGTCAAAGTCTAGTCGAGGCGGTAAGTTGTATGGGCCGATACACCTTACCGCTTCGACGTGTCACACATGATATCCGCTCACACGTTAACAGTATAGCGGTGTTGCATGGCTTGTGGTTGGGAGCTATGTGGGTTATTTAAGGCCCATATGTGTGCGTTTTGAACACATCTTCACGTGAAAAGGTTGCTTCATCACAGAACAACACGGAACTGGCAAAGTGCATTTCTGCCGCACGTTAGTTAACAAACCACTGTGCAAACGTGTCACGTTGTGGGTGATCATCTGGCTGTAATAACTTCACTCTCTGTACATGAAAAGGCTGCAATTCTTCGCCCTGTGGAACACGATGGACAGTTGTCTGAGATCTTCCGGTTGCAGCTGCAAGTGTCCGTAAACTGGTGCAGGGATTTCGGTCCACAGGATGCAACACACATTCTTTGAATACGGATGTTTGCCGCCGTCCAATACCTTCAATTGTAGCACTGAAGGATCATTTTTCTACCAGGTTTTGATGCACCCGAGCGAACGTCTGATGATTCGGTTGCCGCTTCGTTGAATACCCTTTCCTATACAACCGAACAGCACCACGTTCATTTCCGTCTAATAGGCCGTGGATAAAATGAATATCCGCCAACCCTGCGTTCGTAAAACGATGCATGTTCATTCCACGCTATCCGTCTCTGAAATGAAGAAACCGCACTTTCCGAATTTGCTATCTCACCTACACAGCGCTGCTTCTCGCTTTCCACTCATGCTTTCCTATGTAATTGTGGTTCCTCTCGATGTTCTCTTCCTTTCCTCCAAGTTTGTATACGGCATTCGTGGGCAGCCTGTTGAGTAACAAATGCATTGCATCTAGATAGTTAATTTCTTGAGGCAGTTTCAAACCATGATTACCCTTTGCAACAGTACCTGACGATATTTACATTTGAAGCTATTGATGGTATTTTGACGCTGGGATTATAAAAAAGGAAAATATTCACTCGAAATACTTAATAAAATCTTATATTTTATCATCAGCAGTGCAAACGTTACTCACAATTTGGCACATCTGCCGTATAATCTCTTTGGCGCGAATTGTTATATTTGATGGATTTTTGGCGGATATATCATTGTTTATCTGGTAACCTGGATTTGTCATTACGTCATAGAGATTGAATAAATATACTAAGAATATTCTACAACATTCTGTTTTAGCAACCCTATCATTTACATCATCACGAAGGAGTTTAGAACACTTTGTTTCAGTTACACATTTTAATACGAAAAGGTATTCTTAAAATTTGCATATTTAAATTTTCGAAATTGATGTTCCAATGTTTTTTTTAACTATGAGTCAATTAAAATAATATTTTATAATTTATATTTACATTTACGAAATAAATGCTTTAGGATAATCAATTTCGCAAGTGATTTTCTTGGAATTTTCATTTTGTTTTCCTTAGAATTTATATTTCCTTTTGCGAAATCAATGTTGTTCTTCTTTAAAATCCTAATAAATCAAAAATATTTGTGTGTTTACTCTTTTTATTATTTATCAGATTTAATTTTACTATTTAGATACATGAGCTATATTCCGTAAAGATTTTATTACGTTATAATTAAGTCAGCTTGGCAAAATTTCATCGTCACCGAAAAAATTTAAAAATTCACATAATAATTATACGGCTTATGTGCACACAATTTAAATAGCTTATGATTCTCTAAAGAAAACGTTTATCCAATAAATAAACGAAAGAGGCCTGGAAATGAGTTTGTAAAAAAGGATTTTTTTAATGAAATTAGAGTTCCTAAATGGGAATTAAAGTGATCATTGGGCTTATGAGACTGTATTAAGGATCAGCTACCATTTCATATAATAGAGAATATTCATAAATTAAAGGTTCCTAAAAATCAGCGTCTATTTCAAATTGTTATAAGCAGTTAAATGCATGGCAAATACTTATTAAATGGTTGTTTATACAAATGATCCCATTAAATAACATTTACGCCTAAATTCGACAAGTCCTTACATAATTAAATTTTACATATTAAGGAACATTTTACATAAAAATTAAATTTTACATATTAAAGTAAGGCATAATTTGTATTATAATAAAGCACATACATATTGTTTGGCAATGAAAGTCTCTCATAAATCAATAGACTAAATTATACAATTAGAAATATGTAGTTCAATATCCTGGTGTACGTTACACTATTACATGTGATGTGCTATGGAACAATGGAAAAATGGGGGAAAAATCATCTTTAATCTACCGTAATTTCACAGAGGCTGGCGTTTATTTTCTTTGACACCGCGTCGGTGACAATCTAACGATTGAATGCACCATTGTAAGCAATTTTAGCATCCACCGCGTGAATTGCTTCCTGGAGGTAAGTTTATGTATAGCGCACCCACCACCACAGATGCGCATGCAGAAGGCAGAAGCCAATATCCAACTCCCTTTGTTCAATAGTGTATCAAACCTAGGACCTACTCTAAAGAGTGATGTCCTAACACTAGGCCCCAAACGTTGCCATATCTCTTTTTTCCGTCCAAACGATAAGGTAATTTGCATGTTGTAACAAGTGCAATCCAATATTCTTGATCAAGCATCAATGCCGCAGATCAATTTAATTAAAGTGTGCATAAAGTTTTTTGCTATAACATGGAAATGTAGTTATAAATGAGTATATTTTATAAATTATTATGTATATTCATGTAAATTCAATGAAATAAATTATATATTCCTGTTCTTATTCTAAAATAATTTAGTTCTTGCGATTTATTTTATCGCACTAAAGAAAAACAGTGTTATTAAATGTCGGGTTGCACTGACAGTGAAAATGCTCATGTGCAGAAAATGGAAAAATATTAAACAGAAAGTACAGTAACAAACAATATGTGTTGTTTACAACCATATGACACACTTATGAACAAAATGAATATACAGAGTGCTTAGCATTTTTTGGGGGAGTTTTATATAATAACCAAAGATTTACGTGCATCGACCAATTAAACCAAGCGTCTGCTTTGAATGGATTTTTCAACGATGATAGACCAAGTTCATGTCCTCACAAAAGAAGAAACTCAGAAAACTACCACGTATTCACACCGATAGACCAGCATGCACAATAGCAATATCCATCTCTCGTTGTTCAACTATGATTAGGATCGAACTCGTAACATTTCATTATAAAAAGTTCTGTTAACCGCTAGATAAAATAACTCCTATTCAACATAGTTTTTAAAAGCCCGAAATACAGTTTCACGCTGACAAAGCTTAGATGGACATGTTACAATATAAATTTCATAATAAAGTTCTAACGATTGCCAACTATTCAAATCTGAAAATTTAACTTTTAATAAAAATGTACTGTTTCAATAATGCTTAATGGAAGTATGTGGATTTTGTTCAAAGTGTATTTCAAGTATAACTGAAAAAAGAGGGATGGTATAACTTAAGACCAAGCGTTTATATTAAATAGATAAAGTAATCTCTAACAGTTTATATATATATATATATATATAATGTGTGTGTTACTGGTACCAACAATTTACATATTTCTCATGTAAATTGGATTATATCTCTTATAATATGTAGATTCAAACTATTTTCATGTAAAAAATACATATATTTCTTCAACTACATTATATACATTCACCATGCGCAGTTTACATAGATAATCAATCAAAGTTTTAAAATGAAAATAACAGATATGTGTGTGGAAAATTTAAACAGATGGAAGAAATATTTCGAAATATACAGGATGGAATTTAACCTTTTGTTCCATCCTTTTTAATCTGAAAATTCAGAAATGTAATATAAATTGACATCCGTTCCAAAATATTCTGAAACTGAATGCAAAGACCACTTGTGAGAGATTTTATTTCTTCTAATATT
Source organism: Latrodectus geometricus (assembly GCA_026290005.1). Classification (NCBI taxonomy): domain Eukaryota; kingdom Metazoa; phylum Arthropoda; class Arachnida; order Araneae; family Theridiidae; genus Latrodectus; species Latrodectus geometricus. The sequence continues at coordinate 306,571 of JAPDSC010009445.1, read as the reverse complement.
TAATCAGCTATAACTTATGACGTCTCGTGTTGATGAAAGATTGAATTTTGTGGGATTATTCAGCAATTCTTTCCCATGAAACATGCTGATTGTTCCGGAACTGCATTTCTTAATCATAGAATTTCAAAAATATTCCTTTCGGGGAATAATAAAAATACTTGATCGTACTCGAAAGTCACATTTTATTCTTCATTAAAGAATATTTTAGATTTTAATTTATAGCCTACTTTCTTATTATGTTAAATGTTATTCCCAATTAGCAGTCTGGGAATAATAAGTTTTGCACTTTATATTTCAATGTCAAGCGCGCTAGATTCTGTGAGTCTTTTCTTCAATGGAAAATGAGTTGGGGGAAAAATTATTTGTAGAAAAATAACTTGATTTTTATAACTTATTTTCTAATGATAATTACTATTTATTTAGTAACATTTCGTTCCATGCTCTCAAAGCCTATTCTGGCTTATTTCGCTTGCCTATTGTGGAGTATCAGTGAAAAAACAAATACTTGTTAGACTGACCACCTAACTGGGACATATGCTTCGCCCCTCAGGGCCCTCGGTCAAGGAAACATATGAACATTATAGTCCTTGGCCCATGAATGGGCTGTTGTGCCACAGAATTTAGTTTAGTTACCCTCAAATTGTTGTTTTATGCTACGGAATGAAATCTAAGAAATGGATCAGTTAAATATAAATTGAAAGTCTAAAATGTTTTAAAATCCTCGTTCGCAACAAAATTATTAAATATTGAAGTCAGAACTTCTAATACTTCTTCGATCTACGATGTAGTGGGAAAAGAGTAAACACATTTGTTTCAATGAGCGAAAACAATTATTTTTTAAATAGTGCAAAAAACTATAAATAATTATCGTTTTTCTCTAAAAATTATCATGAGAATGTAAAAAGAAAGGAGTTCACAGATTTGTTTTTTATTTTTTATTTTGTTTTCTCCCATGACAATTATGAATTGATGAAAATTTTGAAAGGTCGAAAAGAACTACGCATTTACCTTTTTGAAGCTATGAGAATTCTGGAACGGAATGTTGCAAGGTTGCCTAAGTCACTTTACAAAGATTAAAAATCCAAATTATTTATGTCGTAAGTTGATTATAAGCCCAGTAATACTTTTCAATAATTTTTTAAAAATCTAAGCAAAAATAGTAACTAAAAATGATACTTTTAAAAAGCTTACACATTGAGAATGTAGAAAAAAGTCTCTCTCGATCCAGTACCGTGAAATATTTCTCTTTATTTGAAGAGTTTGCATAGGGATGATAATTTAAAAAGAGGTAAAAGAACCATGGCGCCAATCTTGAAGCACGAAAATTTCCTGAGTGAAAATTAACATCTATGAAATTTAATTATATTGAAGCATAAGGATCAATGTAGTGAGTTGAAAGCAACATTGTATGCGATTTAAATTAATGAGAAACGATGTAATTGAATGAAAGATAGACTATGTTCTCTCAGAGAGCCAGATACCAGCATTCTGATATATGTTTCCTTCCATTCCATGCAGCCTTTCTAAGTTTAACTCCTGAAATAAATTTGGTGGTGAAACGAGAGAAGCATTATTTTACATAGAGTTTATCATAAAAAACTATTTTAAGAAAATGATACATAATATAATCACAAGCCGCCTTAGCTTACCGTGGCCTTGTGATAGGACAACATTCTTCGGATCATATACTGAGTTCGATGCCAGCCACTGTTAACCAATTAAATATGGATGTTCTGTTTCTGCTTTTTTTGTATACACGCGTGTCGGGGTGAGTGCTGAGGAGATTTTTCCGGTTTCCTCACGTGTGGCATTGGAATCCGGCCCACTATTTATGAAAAGTGCTCATCGAAGATAATTTATATGCAACGGAATCTAAATTGCCATACAACAGTTTTAACCTATAGGCGGATAGTCTATAGGCCTAACAATTTCTTGTTAGACCTATAGGCTATTCTCACCGCGATGTCAAAATGTATGAACTAACTTGCACAGTACAATATAATTTGAAAAACTTCTTCAAAGTATAAAAATAATCTGTCAAATACAAGTATCAGCAAACAACAAAACAAAATATATTAAGTGAACAAAGGCCATTTAATCCTTAAAAGAAGCAACTTGAACATTTTAAAATGTTAATTAATTAACCATAATTATTATTTTTACAAACATTGTTATCCGAATATAATATATTATGTTTTCTCACATACACAGCTGTCAAGCTGTTTCCGAATGATTAGCTCTGTTGTTCTCCGTTCATAGTGCATTTGTAAATCGTGTGGTCAATACCTATCTTGCGTGTGGATTTTTGTAGTGGTAGGAAATCCATTTTAATAGTTGGAATCAGTTTGTAGCATCCCTCATACGAAAGTGATTGCAGTGACAAAGTAAAATATTAAACAATGTATAATTTAGTTTTTTTAAAAAAAACTGTACAGACGATACTATATTTTTGTAAAAGAAACAATCAAAGGCTAGTTCAGTTTTACATATTTAAAAATAAAGCAGATAAGAATTTTTCTGTTTTATATGGACTCTAATTACTTATTAATTCGTCTTAATTAATTTAGTTTTATTAAATTTATGGAAACATTTAACGGATTTTAATATGAGTTAAAAGATACGGGAAATTGTATTCTAAATAATCAATGAATAATGAAAGATCTTTGGTTCAAGTTTGTAAAACGAAAGACCCAAATATTATTTAATTAATATGAATACAAAATGAAATAAAATGGAGGCTTACATACAATACTAAACTAAAATTGTTTAGATATTTTAATGAGTGGATAAATCAGAATTAGTTTGATACTTTTTGTGGTCACTTTATGCAAACGAGGACTAATTTTATCGCGAGATATACAATTTAAATCAGATTTCAAATTCCAACAACCACCCAAGGTGGAACCAAATTTGTTGACTTTGAACTTAAGGCCCTTTAGCTATCAAATTAGCGAATGCATTATTGACCAGTTTCAGATCGATAATTGCAATTTACATTTTTGCTGATACTATTTCCTATTTGAAATCATTTTAACAGTTTTATAACTTAATGAATATAATAAATTCTTGGTTACGATAAAGTTTGTAGTAATGTAGTTGGACGATGCTTATAAATAGAGCTTTACCTTTTAGCCAAATCATTGATAAACAACAAAAATACCACAGGTGAGGAAACATAAGTATAGGATATTTTAACTCGGCAAAGAACCCACCGGTATACCTGAATTAGATTTTGAGGTACATAAACGATATATTTAAACTTTCTGACCATTTACCTTCCTTTTCAGAAGTCAATGGACTGATTTCCTCTCTTTTCTTTGCATTAGGCAGAGAGCCAACTTGCGATTCGGGGTGAATTGCTCATTCGCACCACCCGGAAAGACATCACTTCTCACGTGTTACAGGTAGACAGAAAAACACTGGGTGCTTCATCACGATTACCGAACAGTAAAAGAGCGGAAATATTCTATTTTAGACATAACGGAGAAGCTGATTATATCGAGATTCGAATCTATGACCATATAAAGATTAAAATATTTTACCTTTGATTATTAATAATAAAAGCAAGAAATTTGTGTTGTAATTGGACGATAATATGCAGGAGTTTACGCTTTATCTCGTCAATCAATTCCGCGAAAAATTAATGACGACGAAGGTTGTGATTTAGCGCCAAATGTTGTAATTTAGAAATCCATTACTTGAGTTATTTAATAAATTCATATTCCATATATTCTTAAAATTTATGACCATGTTTTTTGTAACCACCATGTTGATATAAATATTAATATGATTTAATGAGAAATTTTTATTTGTTTCAGTAAAAATATTTATTTATTTCCACACATTTAAAAAAAAATTTAAATTTGGGACTGATAGCTAGAATTAAATGGTGTTATTTACAAAACGAGAAGATGATTTTTGGCGTCAAATTGCAAAATTGGGCAACATAAATTTTTGGATAAAATTGTCGACGCAGTAATTTGTAAGCATCTTTTACTGTAATGACATATCATGTTCTATGGATATTATTGGATTGAATAACACTTTAACAGCAATAATATTGTGATTAGAGATTCATCCTTCGCAATTACACCCCATAACAATTACAATTATGCATTTTAAATTACATCAACTAATGAGATATAGATCTGAGCTAGCATCTTTTCTTATTACGCCATCCTATTAAGTCAATAATGGAATATGAGGCTGTGTGTAAATGTAATGTAAAAATCTAATTTTGTATACAAGATATTCTAAACTGCTGAAAGTCATTGTTGTATATTTGAATATCTGCCAAGTTCTTATTCACGTTTCTCAAAGAAAGAAATCCGGACTTAGGAAACGGAATAACTTTGAGAGATGTTTTAAAGGTAGCTTCCACATTAATGGTAATTCAATTCATCCAGTTGCGGTAGAATTAACTCAACAACTGTCAACTGTTGGTGATGCCATGAAGAAGTAGAAGAATACAGTAGAAGTAGAAGAACTGTACATAATGATTAATTCCGTTGAATGAATTATTTATTCCAGCGTCTAGGAAGTCTAATTTTTTAGAATTCATTAAAGTGTGATGTCCGTAAGGACACCAAGAAACCACTCAAAATTATCCATGTTTTATTCAAAAAGCAAACAGAGGTTATATTGTACCGTAATATTTTGCTAAGGAAATTAATCTTCAATATACATAGCTAAATTGCCGCACATAAGCAAATATTATCTACTCCAACAAAGACGGCCCATCGCTTGGTGTTCATAACGTCGCTATTGGATGGTACACCAATGAAAAATTGCTTTATTAACGGATGATTTACGCTAAACGCTGTTCCAGTTGAAGGAACATTTTTGTGCTTCGTGAAAGCTAGGCGAATATCTTTACCCTAATGCATCTCTCTAGCCTGTTAGGTTCATTAATGGTAATATACCCATAAGAACACATATAAGTGTTTTTCGTGGTATTTCTGGGAGTAACCTTTCATGTTATTCCTGGTAAATTAAACGCTGTTGTCGGTATGAAGATTTTGCATAATAAGGTTCTTTTTAAGCCTTATCAATTCCACTAAACTGATTACATCCAAAACAATAATCTCTTATGTCATGTTGCACCCTTTTTTAAAGGGCATTATGATACGATTGTGAAACTTTTATATGGTATGTTTAGGATCCTGTGTGGTCCAAGCTGCAGCGAAACTTGGAATGAGTTAGAAAGCTCTTACGAATCAGAAAACCATTTCTGAAATTTTCACATTCTACTTGTAGGAAGAATGCACACAAATACCATATCTGAGCATGCAAACTTTGTTGAAGGTATGCTCAGAAAGAATGCTAGTGTACTTTTTAACTTAAAACATTAATATTGCTCATATTTTAAAGATAATATTAAGTTCTTTGAAGGCCGGGGGCATAGTGGTAATGTATTGTGTTTCTAAGGCATAAGTCCAAGGTTCGATCTTTGGGCAGAGTAAGGTCGACTCACCCTTTCATCAACTCAGTGGTCGTTAGAAATGAGTACTAAGAAAGGTTAAAAATTAAACACTGGAGGCTTCACGTTAGGCTAACCATCTAAGCAGGATATATGCTTCGTAGCTCAGGGTTCTTGGTCTCGGAAACAGATAAAGGCGTTGTAGACGCTTGCCCCGATGTGTTGTGCCATTGAGTTATATTATATATATATTGCCATTTATATATATATATATATATATCGAAAACAGTAGCTAAACTAGTGGAGATCTTTGCAATTCATTCTACCTCAGAATTTACTCGAGTTGTAAGCTGTGCCCTTTACGACACATTAGAGAAAAATTATTAAGAGGAAATAAATAAAATGAACTGTAGGAACATACGTTGGAGTCGCTAAACCTAAACGCAAACAGGTTCCAAAATTCTGATTGTTCATGGAATGTTTTGCGTTAAAGAAATGGCATTCGTTGCAAGGAATTTCGAATAAGAGCAGTGACCAACAATAATTCCAGAAAAATCTCCTCAATGAAAAGTAAATGCATGTTATCATCAAGTCGAAGCACAATGGAAAGTACAAATTGACTACGGCTCTGATCACAAAACTTATATTAATTCACAAATGTATAAATAAAAAAAAATTTCTTTTTGTCCAAAGAAATTTTTTTACATTAAAAGAAACTTTCTTTCTATTTATGATATGAAATGGTATTTTTTTATACATTTTAGTTAATCTCTATATTTGATTTGATTTAGAACATAATTACGTTCTAAGTTACACGCTAAGTAATGTTTGAAATTCAGAGTATTCTAAAAAACCGTGATGAAATCAGAATGTAATTGTAAATTTGCAAAGTACTCCCAAGATACACTTGAATATTTACATACATTTTAGATGTAAAAAAATAACTTGTATTGAAACACTTTTTTGTTGTTTATATGAAATGAATATTATATGAATCAACTAATGAAATAATCTCATTAGTTTTTTATATCAAAAATTATGTCATTCCTTTTTATCTTTGTGTCATCAGAGTTATGTAACTTTGCATTCATTAAACACGTGCAAAATTGTCAACACTGGGAAGGAAGCGTCAGCTTCAATCACGGCTGTCAAAATCTCCCGGTGGAATATTTTAGAAAAAGATCATGCAAAATGTAATCTGCTAATATGATTACATAATAAGGGCGCTTAGCAACTGTAAGGCACGAAAAGAGGTGGGAAAAAAGAGCAGATAAGGCGGCTCTTGTTCCCAATTTTGGCAGAGATTCCTTGATTGCCAGATGTTGGCGACCACGTGTTCGAAACCTAAAATGTCTTCCATGAATTAAAACATCCATCAAAAGAAGGGTGGATACAAAGGGGGTGAACATCTCGAACAGAAAAAAGACATTGAAATGAACAGAAACTTCTTTAACTATGATTCAGTGTACTTTATTTTTAACAAGCATTTTGCTGTATGGCTTAAGAGCTTAATGCCATTAAAGAGAGTGATACTTAGTTGAGTTTAGTTAAAATTTTGTTTGGTGTTTCATTAAAACTTTTTCATTCGTGTTTAGTATGAAATAATTGACAGGATTTTTTCTTATAATTTTGTACCGAATATTTTTCAATTAAAAGATTATAATCAAAATAGGATACTTTAAGAATATTACAGAAACTATGGAATTATATTGCATATATATTCAAAGTAATAATATTTCAAAATCTATTCCAATAATAACATCTAAAAACAACACACTTCATATTCTAATTTAATCTTTATAATTTAAAAATGTTCTTTTTAAAAATGCGCAAAATATCTTGTATTATTTTTCACATTCTCCTTAAATTTATTTCAAATTAATTTTTTTTAAAGCAATACGTTATTTTTGTAAATACAGTATGAAATTATTGCGTATGCAAATGAAAAATATTTAATTTGCTTTTAAATATTTTTAAAAAATTCTTAATTTTTCAAATTATCATATTTAAAATCAAAAATTGATATATTCATTTAAAAATTCCTATTTCAAAAATACTCTTTGTAAAAATTGTGCATATCTTACATTCTTTTTTATTTAACTGATTTCAAGCTATTTTTAGAACATTCTTCATGTAGGTACTATAGGAAACAATTGCATATTTAAAATAAAAATAAGAAACTATTCAAATGATAATACTATATAGAATATTTGTTATAACAATTAAAAAAAATAAAAACAATATAACAATTAAAAACAAAATATTTGATATTTTATTTAACAATCCCTATTACAAAAATGTTCTTTATAGAAAAATGTGCATAATATTTTCTTAGATATTTTTTTCCTTTATTTTCCTTTGAAAAAATAATTTTTAAATAATATTTCTAAATTTTATTTTTCGATTATTCATTCTTTAAAACTTATTTTCTTCGGGAATCCAACTTACATAAGAGTCATAAAAAAATTAAACGAAACTTTTTTCAAATGTACTCGAAATCTCAAGAGTACGATTAAAAAAGACGTATATAATAAAATATAAATAGTGTATAAGACATAAGTATATGAAAAATTAAAATAAAACTTCAAAAATAATTAGTTACTTTCGCATATAAATTATCCTGCATAAAATTATTTTGATCCGGATTATTCTATGTTTGATAATAAACCTTACTAGTAAATTACAATTTAAACTAACTGGTTTAAGAAAAAATATTAAAATTTGCTGATTTTTTACAATTTTGGTTAATTAGATTAAAATTCTTAATTATTTTAACTATAGAAATTAACATTAAAAATTTAAAGCCATTAAGCAATCTAGGTAAATATTTAAACTTAACTTTTATATATTTAACTCCAAGCTAATTTAATACTTTATGTTAGGTGAGATCTTAGTATTTTAAGCTATAAAATCATAATTGCAAAAAACAACTTACGTCAGTGGTATTATTAAAACACATACACACATAAGAACCATAATAATAATTAACTCTGTCGTTTATTGTCTTACAAATTCTGTGTAATATAATTTTCCCATCATGTCCTTAAGGAAAAAGGCAATAGAATTATTCATCAAATTATTTGGTTGAAGTAACAAGCACTTTTTTTATTCACTCGTTAGTTAGAGGATGTTGCAATTGAACAAACTTTTGTAGCAGATAATTATTACTTCTAGGGGGAAAGAGTTAACTATTCACTAGATTATTATTTAATATCACAAAACTAGAAACAACTTTTAGTTTCTTGGATTCTTTCACAAGAGTTTATTTTTAATTGTTTTACTTCTAATTATTATTCTGCATGTAATCAAATAATATTATTCTTACTTCATAAGAGGACAGGGTTAAGCAGATATTTCAGGTCTTCTCGATCCCACAAATTTAAGGAGGAGAGGAACTTAGAAAAAATCTTACTGATTAGTATATATTTAAATCAAACAAAATATATTCTTCAACCTAACCTATGGCTAAAATCGGATCTATTTCATGCAGAAAAATCATATTTTGATTTCTAATCAAAATTTTATTTGGCTGAATGCTTAGGTGCAGGATTGTTTCTGAAAACATCTTTGGAATAATACGGAACAGTTTCGATTCTAATCTTTGCTTGACAATAAAAGTTGGTTGTTAACTTCCTGCTTATATCTGTTGATAGTGAGTACTTGAACGTTTTCTGACTTCCTTCATTCTAGTACTTAAATATGGTTGATTATCTATAAAAAGACCTCCCAAAAGGAAACATCTTACCATTAATATTCCTTACCTTCTTTGAAGATTCTAGGTTTGATTCTAGCTTATGTAAAACAATAGAAGTTGAATGTTGTTCTGTGCATTTATAGATGTGAGTTGTTTGAAGTTTTCTGGTCTCAATTAAATTGATTTATTATTGATTATTTTGTTTTTTTATCTATTGAGATTTTAACTACATTATATACAAAATTTTTTGTTTTTTATTGATATTTTAATGTAACATGGATTTTAGAAAAAAAGAATTATTAAATAAAATTTAAATTTTGCGTAATATTGATGTGTATTTGCATAATAAAAATTTGGATGCAGTTAGTCCTTTCTTGGACCTTGTGCCACAAAACCCAACCAACAGTCATTAGAGTTTCCTTATACTGTAGAACTCATAAAAAACTCATGAAAGAAAATTCGCTGTAGATATTAATAAGTCCCTGATCAGCCCTCATTTGTTAAGCTATCAAGTATAAGGTGTCAAAAAATTATGTTGGTTTTATCCTATTTGAATTTCCCATGTGAACAAAGTTCATTACGTTTAAAATTCAATGGAATTGAAAATTAAAAATTTAAATCTCATTTAATATGCATTAACATTCAGTATTAAGCACAAGAATGAGAAGAAAACGTCACAGTGTGGGAGTTTAAAGTGAAAAGAGGGAATACTGTATTGTCAAAAACAAAATTAAAATTTCAAACACATTTTTTTGCTATAAACAGATATCTGTGCCGTTATTTAACAATAAAAGCCGATGTTATAAGAGTAATAGTAGAAAATAACTTCAGTTTATGCGTCTACTGTCTATTTAAAAATAGATTAAAAAAATGTCAAATTTTCATTGAAAAATGAAAGTTTTTTGAAGCTACTAAATTTTTTTCTGAAATTAAATTTTTTCAACAAGAACACTCAACAACACAAAATACGGCTAAATTAATTACAGAGTATTGATTAAGCGATGAATGGCGGAAGAGAGCCATTGTCAAATAAGCGGAAGTCGCACATTGGCCGTAATTGTTGCTTATGATGATCGCCAGATTGTAACAATGTTATTAGACACGGGAATGACCATAAGGAAAGCTCAAAAATGTCTTTCAATAGTCATAACAACTTTAGAAGCCTTAAATGTTTGACGGCATAGATTAATAATTGTTGAGAAAATGTCTCAAGTTTTTGAGTCTGAAACAATGGTATCGTGACAAATATAAACAACTATCTCAGAGAGACCTTTACGTCCTGAAAACAATAGAGTATGTTTTCCTCAAACAGTCTCACATGAGAACCTAATTATTTTGGAGCTGTAAGCATTATTCTTATAAAAATAAGGATTTACAAATTTTTTCTCTAGCGATGTGCGAGATTTACCGCACTAAGTGCTGCTCGATATTTTTCGTCTGGGGAGATTGTTGGAGACTGTACTACTATGTCTAAAAACCAATAGCTTCCCTGGCACTAGTTTATTTGCTTATGAAATGTAATGCTTGACAGGAGAACACAACTACATATCTTCAACTCCGATTATGGCATCAGAATGAAATAAGCATGATATTTTTTAATTTTCATGTGCTTTTTTAAAGGATGATGTTGATCACCACAAATCGCTTTTAGGAATAATAAGGACTGACCACGCAGAGCTTCATCTATCAATGATTATCTAATAAAAGAGCGTATTGACTGAATGCTATGGCCACAGGAGTCTCCAGGATTTAATACAATAGAATGTTTTTGGATACTCTCAGAAAAGACAATGTATGTCAGCAATCTTTTCAGGATACTCTTGGTGTTGAAATTGGTGCTTTTGAAAGAATAAGAATCACAAGTGCAGTATTTTATCAATATAATGTAATTAAAAACACAAAACTCAAAACGTTTGTTGTTTTATAAAGTTTACAGTTTATCTTATTCCTGTGACTAAAAATGACAAACAAAATAAAATATTACAATCTTACTTAGATAGTTTTACAATAAAAATATCAAACTCTACGAAGTGCTGCAAAACAACAAAATATCAAAAACGAGTTAAAAGTATGTGCAAAAAGTTTAATCATGTAATCAATAGGCACACACACATATATATATATATAGCTGTGGAGGAGAGCCTCTGACTAAAGTCAACCGGTTTAAATACTTGCCTACCACCAAGCACTTGAACAAAAGTCAGTTAACAAACAGTTAAACTGGTACTTTCCTCTCCACATCTATACCACAGAAAGAGAAAGGCTTTAAGCGTCACAACTCCCATTTCACGGAGCTCCAGCAACTCATCGAGAGAAAATCTCCCAATTATTCACTACTGCAAGTGTTACTTCACTTTGCTGATCTTAAGCGGAGGGAAGCTACTGAGCCATTAGGATCTATTCATGCATGCACACATACATTCAAGAACATTAAAACTGGTGAGCCAAGAAGGAAGAAAGGTACAAGCGCGAAACTTTTCAAGTATGAGATCAGATATGCATGATCATGAATATCAGAATTTGATGCCAATGCGCTAATCCACACACCCGGCAGTTTCACTGAAATCAGGAAGAGGGCCTTGTATAAACTAGAACAGTGTGGAAGATTCAGAAATGTGACGCTCACTTTCTGACGCTAGGACATTAGTAACAGAAGAAGGCCAGGGAAACGTGGGAAAAGGCATTTTGTATTATTAAGTTTGTGTGAGAAGTGTCTTATCATCGGCTTGAAAACCTCAGGATGGTCGATGCGCTTTGTTGCTCCCCAAGTTGATCATTCAGAGTGTGCCGTCGGAGCTTGTAGGGAGCAGTGGACACGAAATAGAAGCCATGTAAGGCGTACCTGAGCTCGGTGAACAGGAAAACGACGAAGCGAGAATATCGAATTATCATGTGGTAAGCGGTAATGTATCCCGTAGTGACTCGTCCAACGATACACGCAAATGAAGGGGTACCAGTTGTTCTACAAACCATTTTCAGATGTCTTGCGGAAGCGAATCTTTATCATCGCATCATCGTCGACTCCATCTACATTGGTGCCCGAGCAACATAGAATGCGACAGATTAGATAATTGATAACCGCGCTAAGGTGTAAAGGCGCCGTGGTGAATTTTAGACTTCCACCCACATTGTCACTCAGCACATTGCCTGGATATCAGGCGTAATGGTCTAGGTGTCCAAAGCTTATGTTAGCTAGCCCATTCTTGTTGCGAAACTTGGAACCTTTAAGGATCAGAGTCATGTTGATGGCATTCTTGAATCTCACGTGGCATTTTTCTTAAATGGTCTTCCAGAGGCGATTTTCTAGCAAGAAAATGCTCGTCCGCAAACAGCTCGAGTTGCTCAAAATTTACCTACGTCAGACGCTGCCTGTCCGCGTCCCGGACGTGTTCCAGATAGAGCATGTTTGGTACCAGCTGAAACGCCAGGTGCTGCTGTTTTACTGTGTCATTATTTGGAGGTTGGTGTTCAAGTGTTGTGGTCTCAGGACTCTTGAACACCAACCTCCTCAGCCAACAATCTATATCAGGACAACACCAGACGTCTGATCAACTTAATGCTGGACCATGTCTCAGCATGTATTGCAGCAGTAGGGGGTCCGACATGTTATTGAGATTTCACTGTATTTGTTTAATTGTCTTGATTTTGAGATCAAGTGAATCTCATATTTATATCATTGTGTGAATTAAATTTCATTTCTATCCCATGCTCCCTTTTCGGTGCACTATTTTACATGTTCCTGAGTGTATAAAAACGATCTTAAAAAAAGTCATTATTTATCAAAGTGACACCCGAGACTACGACTTCAATGCTAATCTCAGTTTCTTAAAATTTACCTAAATGTATTTATTCAATAGCTCTTGAATTGGAAGCAGATATCATCAGGAATAACTTTCTTTCCAGCGACGCAATGCAAAACATTTTTGTCCATGCTTCAAAAATTTTATTAAATTGCTTAAATGTTCATTAGGAAAGTAATCAAAGATTAAGATTGTTACAAAAGACTTAAGAACAATAACCGACTTCATTTGTTGAGAAATTAAGATTCATATTGACTAATTTAAAAATTAAATTCATGGTGCAGTTCGTTAATGACATCAAGATATAAAATAAAAAAATTCGGTAACCAATTTTTCAAAGGTAATAAGGATCATAATTTAATGTATAAAATTTAAATTTTATCTCCAAATACAGAATAAAAAAGGCAAGAATAATCTACTATTTTTATGGAAATTTCCGTAAATTTCGTGGGAAGAAATTATTCAGAAGTAGATGCTTTCTTTTTCGCAATGCGCTTTTAAAAATAACTTCTGATAGATAAAGTTTGCCAAATTGCTGCAACAACTTGGCGAAATTTATTTATCGCTCCCCCCCCCCCCAAAAAAAAATACAGCATTTGCAGACTGATCGATGAGAGAAAACGGTGTTCACCTTTTACGCATCCCTTATGGCAAAAACGGCCTTCTCACAATGTTTGGGTAATTGCAAATAATTCATCATTTTCAGACGCATACACATAAATATTTTTGAATTATATTTTTAGAAAATAAGAAAAAAATTCTTTTTAGATTTCCTAAGAGAAAAAATTCTTTTTAGATTTCCTATTTATCAACAGTTCATTTAATTATATCATATAATCCAATCTTTCCCTTTAAAGTTATTTTGGCATTAGGAATTAGAAAACAAAATTTCAAACTGAATCAATAATTGATTTTTAATTTTTAAAATTTCAAACTTTAGAAATTAAAAATCAGTAATTGATTTTTTAATACCACTTAATGGAAGCTTAACAATAAAAGACTATCTATAAGAATCTTTTGAAATGAAATAATTCCTACTGGAGACCTTTTCATGGATAGTGGGTCTTATAAATGTATTACAACAGAGAAAACCTGAAAACTCTTAATTTAGCACCCATCTTAGCAGATTTGCACGTAGAAATCAGAAATGCAATAACTTCTTTTAACAATGAAAATTAATTTTGATATTGCTTAGTAGACTGCTTAAGAACCGATAGCTGTTGCATGGTAATTGGACGTCTTCTTTTACTTCCAAGAGAATATTATATAGATAGCAAGATATTTTTCCATATACTAAGGAAGTAAACTTGGAAAATTTCCAAGCACTCACCCGGACATATTGGATGAGAAGACCTGGAATTATCTATATTTCACAACTCAACAGTGAATCCCAATATAATATAATTACTTAACATCATTAAATGAATATAAAATCGGAATGATAAAAGAAGAAACAAAAAAGAATAATGCCGAGGAAGAAGACATTGAACATTTCCAAGCACCCACTCAGACTTATATTCAGAAGAACATCAATATTTAGCAATTCAATAATGGGTAGAATCGAACCCAAATATCATATAATTACCTAACATCCCTAACTGAGAATCAAATCGAAATTATAATAAACAAAGAAGAATAATTACAGTAAAATAATTTAAATGTTAAGTGAATTTCTGAATCCAATTATTTTGAAATCAAAAACAAAGTAATCAACTTGATGCATGTCTTAAGAAATATCATCAAGCAGCATCACACATATCTCATTTCAGTGATAGTGAGTATTGCATCGTACATCTTTATTAACAGTAACTAAATAGGTTGAAATATTCTGTTAAACGTTAAAATACAAAGAATCTGTTGCCGATTTCCACCATTTCTCAACAAGTGCTTGTTTTATTTGACTGTGGTGTACTATTTGTCTAAATATTGCGCACCAAAATATTTCAAATGTTTCTCAATGGGATATGTTAAGGATATATGATACACTTACCTCCTTTTTAAAACTACTTTATGTTGTGGATGAAGCATATATACCGCCTTGGTGAAATATTACTTCTTTGTTAGAGAAAAATCTATTAAATGAGATATTAAACTCCTTTTAGGAAATTATTTCTATGATTCTAACTCGTGTTGATTAAAACAAGTAATAGATCCTAAAGCCACCTCAGACATTACAAAGGCCCCATTCTGATTGTGTGTGACAAGGTATTGAGACTATATGTATGCATCCATAAAACTTTTTTTTTTCACTATAATCTTTTCATCTTCTGCTATGAAATACACTGATTTTTGAGACGTTTCTAAATCTAGATATTTAGATTATTTGCAATTTTAATTTAATTTTTTGAATAAATTTGGGACTTGTCAAATAAAAAATGAAACACTCATTGGATATTACAATAAGGCACTTGAAATTTTGATATTTTATGATTGTATTTATAACTCCCATTTTACTTCCAATTTAACAATGCCTCCATTTTTTTCCTCTAATTTTAAAATTAAATGGAATTTTTTTTTAATTTTTAAAATTAACATATAAGGATAATAATAAATTTAAAAAAAATATCGCAGTTTACAAGTTATACTAACATTGACGATTTTTTAGATACCTTTTCATAAACGAATAATAAAATCTTTCTCTGATAATATAAATGTACAAGTGTGAATCAAGTTTATTTCTATATTACATGTTCTTCTATATTTACTGAATGATTGAATAATGAGTTCGCTGTTGCCTGGTGGCAGAATCGAAACTAGTAGTCACTTTAGAAAAAAAAAAAAGGTGAAACGTTGTATTTCTGCTTTCTATATGTATATTTGTTTGAGTAAGTGCTTGGGAATTTTTCGGATTCCTTTCCTTGCGACATGTGAATACTGTATCCTTCCAAACGCAATAAGTACTGGATGTACAAATACCTTTCAATTGTTTTTAGCTGCTTAGCTATTCTATACGTGATGTTAAAAAGACTTCATTATTGGAATTCACCATGAATACAAATAAGTTGGTGAAATGCGTGAATAGATTTACCATTATGGATGTTAGTTGCTATAGTAGAAATATAAGCTCTATTTTTAGTTATTTATAAAATCATGGCGGCCAATGACTGAGTAGTTAGCGTTCCTGACTCCTAGGCTGTCGGTCCCGGGTTCGAATCCCAGTTTGGGCTTGGACGTTTCCTTCCTTTCTCTCTCTCTCTCTCTCTCTCTCTATATATATATATATATATATATATATATATATATATTTCTTTGTCCTTCCTTTCTTCTGAGATGATGGATGAATGTGACCCACCCTATAAGCGGGTTTATGGTAATGGTGTGACGAGGGTAATGCTACTCACCTCCGTGACTTGGTTGACAGGTGTCCACCGGGTAACGCTAAATAAGCAGCAGTTTCCGGCCTTGTTGTGGCGAAGGGTTTATCACCTAGTGCCCGCCGTTAGAAAAAAAAATTCTAAAAGCATACGAAATGTAGCCATAAATACAGTCCAGACAACCAATTAAAATTAGCACTAATAAACGTTATGCCTCAGGCAAACACTCTTATCAAAGTATATCATTCGTTTTGTTCGCTTCAATGGTCTTAATTCATGTCTAAATTAATATAAGTTCCAGTAACATTTAATTTCATATCTTCCTGATACTATGAACTTCTGTGGTATAAATGTTCATAATTAAATTTATAACCCTGATTTATTTACGTGATACTTCATTCCTTAATAGAATTTGTAATGAAAAACAAAAAATCTTAAATATCTTTTTATATATAGTAACTTTTTTTATAACCTTGAATTTCTTTTATCCTTGTTCAAAAATTTCCTCAAGTGCTGAATTTCCCAAAACTATGGCAGTCAACAAATTAATATATGATGATTGCAAAATGAGATGGAGGTTTAGAATAATGAAATATATTCATTCTTTTAATTTCACCTAAACACTCGAGATGCAATGTTATGTTTTATTCAAAATAACCGTAAAAACCACTTTTAAAAAATGAAAATTTTCCAAGCATGAGAAGAACATGAATTTGGAAAAAAAATCGTCCACTTTCTATAGAAAAAATTTGACTGATGAAACGAATGATTAAAATTGAAAAGTGGGCTTATCTGGAAGGTGGAAATGGTTAAATCGAGTAATCGACTTATCTGATAAAAAAAGTGACTGATGAAAGTGACGTCGAATTGATTAAATGGACAAATCAAATATGATTTATAAACTTGATAACTAACTGTAAGAGTCAGCTTATTCGATTAAACAGTCACTGATGAAAGTGGCGATGAAATCTAAGTATGCACATATTTGATGAAACAGTGTGACTGGTGAAAATTGCAATGAAATGGAAGTATTGTCTTAGCTGATAATGACTTATGATAAAAGTGGAAATGAAATAAAGGAGTCAACTGTTCAAATAAAAGTGTGACCAGTGAACTGATAATGAAGTCTAATAGTAAGCTCATTGGAAACGACAACAATGATTGATGAATGTTGCGATGAAATCTATAAAGGAAAAGTATGACTGATGAAATTCACAAGAAATCGAAATTGGTATTTATTTGACCAAATCCAAGAATATGTGTGCATTCATTCGACAAAAAACAAACTATTTAACATCATATATGGGAATTTGTGATCAAGAAACATACCATTTGATTATTTTCAAAATCGTAAGCTTGGAAATAGAATGTTTATTCTAAAAGGGAAAATAAATGTGTTTTAGTTAATATAAAAAAATATATAATGAAAAAAATATTGTATATAATGAAGTTTTTCCAAATCTTAAAAATTTACAATAATAATATATTTAGGAAAAATCTTTTTTACAAAATATGATGGTTATGCATTTAAAACAAATTTTGCATCATTACAACAAATATTTTGCTATAGACTAAACATTTACGGTTTGTTTATTTTTACTTTTCTTTAATATGATTAATAAAACTAATAACTTTTTTCATACATTTTGTTAAGTTTTTGTCTATATTTGGTTACGTCTCGATTTAGAATCAGCATTTCAAATACATTTCCTTCAGAATGAAAAGAGGTGACCTTCGATAAATTTTACGGAATATTTTTTAACGATAAACACGCATGTTTTCGCTTATTAACCAGGAATTATGTATTTGCTTTTGTCTGACTGACATTTCATTGATGATGAATTCTTTTTCTTCAACACTGTTTCAACTATGCATAAACAGCTCCATTCGCGTGGGAAATGATTTCAGCCAGCTGAAAAGATAACCGCAGTATTTTTCTTGAGCGTGACATCAAATGTTACGCATGAAAATTATGTCAAACCGAAATGACGGAACGGAACTTATGACGTAAATCTCTGTTAAAAACGTAGGAGTTTTCATCATCCAATATAAAATTATTTTAACTTATTATCATAAAGCTTAGAAATGTAGTTACAGGAATTAATGAACATATAATAAATATATAAATTAAAAAAAAAACTTGACTAAATTTTTGAAGCAATAATATTTTTAAATATATTTCATTCTATATTCATTTAAATATATTCCATAAAACTGCAATTAAATTGAATTAAAAGAAAATAATCAAGTTTTCTATGATCAAGTTTGTAAATTATTCTTACATTTTAGCTAGGAATTTCATGCATGAAAAATTCAGTTATTAAAATTATTTAATAAAATTAAATTATATTACAATTAAGATCAGTAAATTATAACTTGAAATTGTTTATTTTATTGTTAGATAAATAATGAAATACATGCAAAAAGTTTTAAACCTATTTTATTTTTCTCAGATATTTTAGAAATACATAATACTATTTTTATTATAATGAACATCAAAGTAGCGAAATATCAAGACAATGAATTTTTCTGCAGTTTCAGGAAAATTAGTACAAGCCCAATATACTATATTTTAAATATTATTCCAGAAAAGTCTTGAGGTTGCAGTATAATGTTAGGGTTTTTATTTATCAAACACGCTCCAGGTTTTACATTAGAATTAAATTCGATATAACATTTTTTCCCTAAACATCAGTAAAATTCCCTTTAAGGTAATATTTGTAATCAGAAATCCCTTTCTAATGAAACTTTTAAGCAACAGGTGCATATATTAATGCAATAAAATTTGTTAAAATTTCTTCGTTTAAAAATAAACTTTAAACAATGAAATTGTTTTCTTATTTCTAGCGAAATTTCTATTAGCATAGTGTTTCTAATGATAATTTTTCTTTATGAACGGAATAATTCTTCGTTGATATAAGAATTACATTAAATCTACAAAAAATATTTCTGTCATAAAATTAACTTCACCGGAATTTAAATGTTAGTAATTTAGTTTAATCAATTTTAGTAGTTATTTATTTTATTTGAAATATTAGTTTTTGTATATACATTATAGGAAACGATGCCTTATTTATATTATTCCAAGCTCTGCAGCAATAAAATAATAATACATTAGATAAATAATACAGATTTCTTTCAGAAATTTGTCATCAGAATAAATTGGATACAATGCTACATAGTTATTATAACAAAAGCATTCTTAAAATATTATACATAATACTATCAGTAAATTTGTTATAAAGAAATTTTATTACCAACATCAGCATACAAATAAATATCCCTGATCACTTTAAGTGCTCATTCTAGATATTTTTATGTTTTCGATAAATTTTCACTTTCACGTAAAAATGTACGTAAAAATATCAATATATACCATGCTTGATAAACATAAAGTAATCATAAAAATATCGTAAACAGAAAATATTCTTTTGTCTATTTGCTTAACGGTTACCATCAAATTTTATTTCTGCATTGGTTTTCATATCCTCATAACCTTACTTATATTTCCTGGACTCAAATCCCGAATGCATTTATTGCGGATTATATAAGAAAATATATAGGAAATACATGTTTCATATGTATAATACATATTTTATATATTGTTACGTATAATTTCTATACCTTTTGCAATAAATAAAGTAGTCGATATAAATTTTTGAGATTTTAAATATGCATATTGAATACATAAATACCATAGTATTAAAAAGTTTTTTTATTGTTGGATCACACAGGATAGTTATTTACTTTATCTTACATTATTTAATTACACGTTCCTCAATTTAAGTGAAAAGATCCTTTATTAAAAATGAGTGGTACGTAGCATTCAGTGAAAAGCTTTAGGTGAAATATTATGAAAAATAACGATATTTCTATGTACTTGGCTTTGTTCAAAAGGATGGTTTGTACCACAAAATAGGATTTCACAAAAAGATTATTGAATAAAAGATTATTGAAAGCTTCTTTAGTTAAGAAATTATTAAATACTGACTGAAGTAAGGATTCTTTATATTCATTTTTTAGCATTTTCTGTCAGTGTCATTTTGGGAAAAGAGTAAGCAATACTTTTTCAAAAATCGGGGGGAAAAAAATAAAAATTAAAATAAAAATTGTCCTTGTTTTATTTTTTATTTTTATTTGTTTGTTTATTTATTTATTTATTTTTATCTTATAGTATGCTATGTTAAAGTAGAAAGAAGGAAATTTCCGGTGACACAAATGGTTTTCCGCCTCTCTCAGTTAAGCATGAATGATAGATTCAGAAAAGTGAAAGAATCACACATTTCTCTCTCTGTTCTATAAACATCGAAATGCAGTATTACATAAGTTACTTTACAAGGAATTTAATACAGCCTTAGATACTATTCTATTTTATTATGAACTCTAAAATCAAAGTTTCAAAATAAGGTATCACTTTTACATTAATTTAATCGGAGACGAACATTCTGACATAAGTTTCCTTTCATTCAGCGCAGATATTCTCAAGTCAGTCTTAAGCGAAAATTCTTCTCATAAACAGAATAAGGACCTAATTTATATAGATTGATATGCATGCAAACAGTGAAAGTTTTGTAAACCCAGTTTTGTTTAGTTTACAAAATTTTCTTTTTTTATTTATTAATAATTACCATTTTTTTCACGAATCTATCATTTATCCAATCTCATGATGTTTAACTCATGACATTGGATAAATCTACAAGCATGGAAATCATAGATTCAACTCATGATAATGTGTCCCAACGATAGACTCAACTTAACATATCATCCAATCTCATGATGTTTAACTCATTTAGAAAATTATTTGTGTTTTAAAAAGCTGTTTTATCCCATAAGATTATATCTTGAGGAAATTTTCTTACTTTTCAATTTTAAACTATTTTTATTATTATCTTATTAAAACCAGATATAACATTTTTACGTTTTTAATTAATTTAAATGAGTAATTTAAAATAAATAATGTATATATATATTTACATGTATAAATATAACAAACATATATTCGTGTATATAAATATATATGTGAAACATTTTCAATTGTCACGTGGGAAAAAAATCTAGAAAAATTCTAATCTCCATAAAGATAGCTTATAACCAAAAAGCAAGAACTCTGTACCCAACTATTGTTGTTCAACAATGGTTTGAATTGAACCCGGGAACTTATTCTCTGGGTAGTTCTTGAAAATTTATTCTCGCGGTATTCTTCTTCTATGACATATTAAATACATACATTTATGTGTGTCAGTGAAAATTCCAACTCTAAAATTCACAGCCAATTAATACAACAATATATGTAATTAATAATTTTTGGTTTCATTAACACTTTAAAGAACTGAGTGAAAAGAATCTAAAATTTTAAAAATGATCTAAAATGTAAATGAATAAACATTGGCATGTTTGTGCTGACTATTCAATTCTGTGATTAGACATTTTTGTTTAAATTTCTAATAAATCAGCAAATTACCACTGTTTACCTTAACAAACAAACTATTTATGAAAATAATATTTAACAACATGCAAAAAACCAAAATTTACTACAAAAATACAACCATCTGATTTCACAAAATGCAAATACACGCAAATTTTATTTTGTTTTTAAATAAGCTGCTAATTTCAGGTAGGTAAAAAATAATCCGGGGTGAATAACCATTTAAAGGGCAAATCGCGTGTCAAATGTATGAGGTGAAGCTATGGGACACCGCGAAAACAATCTAATTTTAGGTGTTTTTATCGTTGTTATAAACAAAGACAATAACAAAAGAATTTCATTTAAAAAGTCTAAAAATAAAACATAAATTAAAGGCAAGTTTCCTTTTTTGTTTGATATTAGTTTGAATATCAACTTCCCCTTGGTAACAGAGTGTTTACTGATTGGACATTGAATTGCTGAATCGATAATTTTGCGTACAAGTTCCATGAAAAAATATCGCTTGCAGTACCAAGTAAGAAGTTCGAGGTAAAATAATCGATACGAAAGAAAAAAGAGCTAACTCAAAAAAAAATTTGGAAGAAGTGACAGCGTGTGGCAACTTTATTTCTGCTGCTTTTTCTCAAAGATTGTAGCTATTATTTTATGGATTGAATGTAATCATAAAAATTGATGGATAAAAATACTAGAACTGCTATAAGAAAAATTCATTCAACATCTAATGAAGCATTCTTAAAAAAGCTAATTAAATAAGAAGTATCTTATTTTGAAGACTTTACATTTTCAACTTAACGTTTGAATAAAATATATTTAAAATAAAAAACATTTATTAATAAGCCCACATTGTACTTAAATTTTTAAAAATAACAAAATTAAATATTTTTAATAATAAATATTTAAAAAACTTGAAATAAATAAAACACTAAAAAGTATATTTTAAAAATAAAGCATTTTGAAATTCTAGTGTTGATATTTTAATAATCAGAATGAAATCCTAAAATTTTGATAAATCTTCCACAAATTATTTATTTTTTCTAGAATGATACTTTTGTGCTTACAACTTTCTTAAAAATCAAGAAAATAGTAAATTAGTTTAATAGTTAACAAAGCACAAAAAGCATTCAACTGTATATTTAAACAAAAATTAAACTTTGTTATGTTTATACCAATTTTTAAAATTTTTATAGTCATTTCCATAATTTTTTGGCTGGTTTGATTTGGGGACAGATAACAACTGTGTACGGGTGTGGAGGCGTAATGGTGAACGGTACACTTCCACCCACACTAACGGGCAATCAGTAATATAATGCTCGTCCGCATACAGCTCGAGTTGCTCAAGACGTCATGTTCAGACTCTTTCAAGGCCAGCTTGTTCCCCGGAGCCTATTTGGGACCGGCTGAAAAGCCAGATGTTCCCATATCACTCTGTACCTCATTTTGAGGTGGCTGTTCAGGATTTGTGGGCCCATCTGCCTCAGGACAACGTCAGACGTCTAATCAAAGCTATACTGGACCGTGTGGTGGCATGTAATGCAGCAAGGAGGCGGCTAGACACACTATTATTTGCACTGTTTTTGTCTAATACACACTGTATTTGTTTTATTATCTTAATTTTGGAATATATTAGGTTGGGGAAAAAGTAATCCATTATTTTTTCGGTAGACGTCTGTAGTGATCGATATATCGTGAGGTATTTCGAACAATTTCAGATTTATGCTCGTTGGAAAGGCGACATTTGACACTAAAATATCCTCTTGCGGTTTTTTTGTTTGATTCATTCAGTTATGAGTACAAGGTTTTAAAAATGGATGACAACAAACAGAAAATTCGATACATTTTCATTTTTCTCTTGTAACGGCGAAAAAGATAGCCAGGTGGCTAAAATTGTGAAAGATGTTTATCGTCCTATATAAGGCTGTAACAACCAGTTACGGACAATTTTTGTTTCTTCGATTCCGTTCGGGTATTTTTGATGTTAGAGATGCACCTCGCATGTGGATACAGCATCGTCAAAAATGTCTGTAAAATATCAAAAATGGTCGAAGTTGACCGCAAATCAGCAGTAGTAACGCGCAAGACTTAAAAATTTGCATGAAAACTGCTTTAAACCTTTTTACAAAGCGAATCCAAAAGAAGTTACATAAAGTTCACGTAAAAATAATGGATTTCTTTTTCCCCAAACTAATATATATATATATATATATATATATTAGTTTGGGG
>JAPDSC010009445.1:250335-282599 GCA_026290005.1 Latrodectus geometricus | reverse complement strand
ATATATGTGTGTGTGTGTGTGTATGTTTGTATGTATGTATGAATAACTCCTTTTTTTGAATCACATATTTATTTTTAAAAATCCTTTTACACAGACTGTGGGAAATATATCTTCTCCTGAGTACTGTTTCAAAATGCAACTACAAAAGAATGACCATTACCAAATATGGGCAAAGTATTTCGAATGATGCCACCTCGAGTACCTGTTTTCAATGAACCACCGATAATCATACCACATTCTTCTAGAAATCTCTCAATGTTCTGTGGTTATTATTTTTCTCCTTTTTGCTTTTGCCCTCTTACGGATGTGAAGTATGTTAATATGGGGGATTTTAGAATACCTAAATACCTCTTTTATCATAATGAATACTTAAAGTTATATAATAGAAAATAGTGCGTCAGCAACAGTTTATATGAAGAAGAATGTTTTTCTAAAAGATTATACATAATTCATACTTAATGAACCAATTAAATTGATAAGTCACAAATGATGTTTCCCACCTGCATCCAGCACGGGGCTTCCGCATTGCAGCGGACTGACCTCCAGAGAAGGACACGGTGGGAAGGTTTGGGAAAGGACAAATTTCCCATTTCCCTGGGAAAAAAGGGGAGAGGGCGTCTCGTTTTCCGTCTGGAGAGAATCCAAATTTCCTCGTCGAATTAACGCCCATATACAGAAAGATTCCGATGACCTTGAACTTCAAGATCGGCGGCTTTATTTATTCGCGTTTCCAGGGATTCTTAGTTTCTTTCTCCGATCACGTGACGGAGCCGTGCGAAAATTTCTCAGCGTCACGCTTTGGCAAAATGAATAAAATTAAGAATCGATTGCATCTGCTTTTCGTGAGCCAAGGAAAGAGTGATATGTTGATTTATTTGTTTTTGATGAATATGGTAAGGAAAGGGAATTTTTTTTTTTTTCAGAAACAGAACTGTTTCCTTATTCTAAACAATGTTTTTTGCTGCGTTGAAAAAGTCAATTAGTTGTTTGATAATGATTGTCAGACTATACATCATACTCAACTCTTAAGTAATAATTCGCAGTATTTAATTATAGTAATTTTTTATTTAATCTTCGGAAAACCATTTATTTTTCAGAAACTGGAAAAATATTTTCTAAAATATGTGGCCAAGTTATGAAGGATAGCCATGGCCTCGTAGTAGGACACTGTTCTTGGGAGCGGAAAGTACCATGTTCGGTCCCAGCAGTTTATGTTATTGTTGTTGTTTTCCCCTTTCTTTACTTGTGTTACTTTTGAAAAGAAGCTGAGATAGGGAGCCGTAATGTTGCCATGATTTTTATAACTAAAGGTGTGTGCTTGGGAGTTTTCTCCATTTTCTCCCTTACGTTTACTGTGAATAGGTCTATTGTCTACCAGATGTCTTCTCGCAGTGGGTACAAAAATGATTTTTAGTAACTTTAGGCTGTAAGGCAGTCCCCTACGCAGCGTCATAATCAAAGTCATAAGAATTGTCCACTGCATTTTTGGTGTAGTTTTGGGTGCCCTGGTAAGGTAGCTCCTGAGTAGATTCCATTATCTAAATGTCATATTAGACGTTCATATGGTTATACCAAATATTGCTATATTTTAATATGTCTCGATCATTTTAGTATGATGGCTTATAGCTGAGTCAGTTATTAAACCCGCAACTTTCTGGATATTATAAATTTTATTTACCAATTTAATTACCAAAATACAAATTTTGCATTTTCAGTAATTGGATTTTATATCAAGACCTAAAACAATTAATGATATGTATATTTTGAAATGACATGAAAACAAAAATATTTGAAAGTACGATAAATTTAATTTATCTCAATAGCTGTATCAATTCTGAATTATTTTGGTAATGGATAGAATCATGTGATAGAAAATTTTTTTCTCTTTTCATTTAAATATTTCTAACTCTAAGAATTAATTAAAAATTTTAAACACTCTAAGGGCACAACATAAATTAATCCTTTAAATTCATAGTAAATAATTATATTAAATAGTAATTTCTACGTAACGTATTTTATTATCCATAGTAATTTTGTTAGATTCTTATATTTTATCAACACATCTTTCATGATACACTAAAAATGGGTCAAAATAAATTAATTCGTGTTAAGAAGATACATGAAACAACTTACCAATGTTTCAGTTTTTTTACCACTCTGTAGTCTGTAGTCTTGTACGAAGGGTGAGCATCACGGTCAATAGATATTTGGCTGTTTCTTACCTCGCTAAGCTGAGAATGATTTAAGCATCGAAATTTCATCAGCAACCTTAATATGTGTAAATTGGCTCTTTCTGTGTAAGGGATTGAAATAAAGTGGCGATATTTTTTAAATCGCTAATTATATCAACAAAAGAGAATACAATTAACATTTATCTAATATAGACATCTAAAGAACTAGAATTTGTTCATTCTTATGGCAATGGAAATAATAAATATTTTAAAGTTATAATTATGACTTTGACTGCTGCTAGGGAGTTCTGGGTTCGAATCCCGGTTCGGGCATAGATGTACTTTCTCTTTCTCACCCCCGTCTTTGTCGGCGCAGATTGTCCTTTTTTGACCTTGCGCCACAAATTCCAACCAACCAATCAATCCCTGTATTTGTCCTTTCCTTGTATGAATGAGTGAATGGTTGCCTACCCTATAAACGGGTTCCTATGGCATGTGTGTTTATTCATATATATATATATATATATATATATATATATATATATATATATATCATCTTTAGTTATCTTCTTCAATGTGAGCTACAAACATATTAGCATAGAACTCCAAAAATGTCCGTTATAACCTAATCTAATTATAACTTTGCTTTTTTGTATTATTTATGAATAAAATTCTTACATTTATGCTTATATTTTTCGATCATCTTGATTAAATACGTAATAAGTCACAGTGATATCGAATACCACAAAAAGTTCATAATATTTAAACGCAAATTAGAATTTATAAATATCAATATTTACAAATTATTTATAATGCATAGTTCCACCACCAATATCAATCTATATTTGACTATTGATTATTTTTGGTGAATATTTTGCTAACGAAAAAATGTCTTCCAATTTTGCAATATTTGGCTGTTTTCTACTCTTGGCAACTTGTGGCCGTTGTGCTCCTTTTAGTGGGTAAAATAGATTTCAAGCCTTTACAAACAATGCCATCCAAAGCGGAGAAACAACTCTTAAAACTGTTGAATTGAAGGTTTGAATGTGCTAATGCATTTAATAACTCAGCAACAAAATCTCGGATTATCTGGAATTAGATATAAATTAAATAAATAAATGATACTGAGAGATTTCACTTAGATTATTTTAATTTTATTGTTAATCACTTCAAAAATCGGTAATCCGCAATTTTTTTTTATAAAATGTATTGTGACTTTCATTAACCTTGAATTAACGGATTATTGGCAATGGCATAAATCAAAAAGGACGCTTTCCTTTCTGTAGCAAATTACTCCCATTGTATTCTAAACTATCTTCAAATTTAAACATGTCTGTGTCGGAGAAATGAAAAATCATGATAATAAAGGTAAAACTGTCATTGATTTTCTCCACTAAGCTGATAAGTAAAGAAAATATAGAGGTGAAAAATAAAATATGCAAGGTCACTCTTCAAGTGTAGAGAGATTCTTAATTTAATCTTATTCACAAAGTTTATTTCTTTGAGAAATATGCATGCAAATTATTTTTTTAATGGCACAACTTTCCTTGACACACTTCCGAGGAAATTTAATCTCACCTTTCTTCATTTTTCATAATTATTTCTTATGCAAAATGAATTTCTAAATTCGAACATTTGCATTCAAAATAAAAGAGTTGTGTGTGTATACTAGTTTATTATTTAGAATATGACTCACAAATTTAAATTACTTTCTCTATGTGTTAGCAAAAGTATTTTTTAAATCATATTAAGAGGAAGGAAGACTTGTAAAATTATGATTACTTTCTTATTATATCATCAAAAATTACTAAATATAGTAAATTTCTTTCCGTTATATAGAAATGTTATTATTAAAATTACACTCTTAAACCTAATTAATTGAAAAAAATATTGAAAACGTTAATTTTAATAACTGCATGCTATTTCATTACTGCAAACAGTACCGTTGATTTATTGTTCATTATTTTGGTTCAAAAACATTTTGATTGGCATTCTTCTTATGATTGGAAAATAATAGATTTGAATATAACTAATAAAACGTGTTTAAACTTCAGTTAATTTGGAAGTTTGGACCTAATTCTTTATTTCAGTTTAAGGTTATAAGTCATAACGTTGAAGCATTGTTCTTCATTAAGAGCAGATAATTTGAATGCTGTTTTCCTATTGATGATGTGTAATGTGTATTTGTGATGTAAATGTTGGCATAAATGTGATTTCGTCACTGGTTATTAAAATTACTATCCATTGTTTCATATGGCTTTTAAATTGCATCTCAAGTAATACCAACAGTCTAATAGATTGTTTTAAGTGTTATAAGAATTTTTTAAGTTCTATATTATATTCTCCTTTTTATGAAAAGTTTTCGTAGGTAGTGAAGTGAATCTTGACATTACAAAAGAAGAACGTTTTCAAGCATTCACACTGATAGATATGCATTGAAAAATTAAAAGCACAAGAATCATCTCTCGGTTTTTAAGAATAACTGGATTTGATCACGTGTTATTCTACTTCGAAGAGTTCAATCAAACAACTAGGCCACCGTGAGTCAATTACATAGCTGAAATTTGATGTGAACTCTTAGATTTAAAAAAAAAAACATACCTATAACAGTTGAATATTCATTATAATTTTTCGACATAGAATTTTTTTTCATGTTGTTTGAATTTTAAAATCATAAATTCTTTCTTTAATTAATCTATTTCTCTTTTGTATTTTTAATTTTGTGATTAAATAATTCATTTAAAATATTTGAATGGCAAAAAAACTTATTTTCAAAGAAGAATTCAGAAATCTATGGGTTCGATTCCTGCTTCGAACATTAAGAAAATGGTTCTCGAAATCCACTTTAAATTTTAATTTCCGTTTTAAATTACGTTCATGAGCAAAAAACGACCGTCGAACGTCAATAAGCAAACCGAACATTTTCATGGCGTTCAGTTTCATTTTTCTTAAAAGTGTTTCATTAATATTCAATTCTAAGAATCCAAAGTACTAATTATAACAGTAAAAAAAATGAAAGAAACAACTATGCAAACGAAAATAAATGCTTGTAAAAAGTGACACACTGCCCCTAATGACTTATGTCGTAAGTTGGCATCATTATCGTTTTTTATCTGTGAAATGTGACTTCATAACGAAATTAATTCTAAGAACATGAGAAGTCCATGATAAAAGTTCACTTTAAATCAATTTTCTAAATAATGACGTCAGGGGTCTGTGCTATTAGAAACTTTGACGAGTTATTGAAAACAAGACATTTATTGAATTGGTTTCAGAAGAAATAACTAGACTTATAAAAGCATTTCTTTCGAGTATTTATAACATAAACAGTAAAATGACTAAGTTTGTTGGCGTCAAAAGAGATTGAGATTGACCCACAAAAGCATTCATTCATAATAACTAATTACTTAAAGTATACTTTTGTAGAATTATGTAAAAATTGACAAATATATTAAATATTGAATAATAAGAATATGTGTGCATTTAGAATCGATGACAGAATATAATTCGAAAGTTTGAATAAATTTATTAATATATTATTCTATAAAAATTTTCAAATTTTTCATTTTTAGTAGAAAGTTATTGTAAAATATATCCTGGAAAATAGAAAAGATGCTGTCATATTGTAATATTATTTAGAAATTTTTTCCCTTTTAAAGTAAACTTGGATCAGATATATTTAGATAATAAAAACAATGAAATTATTTTGAAAATTTTGAAGCTGAATTTTTGCTTAGTAAAATTCAGAAATTAAAAAAATATTTTAATCTGTAATTTTATATAAAATATAATCTGTAATTTTTATTTAATTTTTCGCTTATTACAAGTTATTTAATTTGTCAAGCATTTATTAATATAGTTTTATGAGAGTCATATAGTTGCGTCAATATTCTTAAAAACAATTCGATTCATAAATAAATTAAGAAGCATATATTTAAATTTCTTTGTATATTTTTTTATTGTAGATACATTTATGCATGGCAATTTAGGAACTGTTATTTATTGCCATCAATCTCAATATCATTCTTAAATAGTGTGATGATATATCAGTCTTAAATAATTTTACAATACTGTAATTATTCTTTCTTAAAACGCTAAAATTTAATTGAACATGATGAGAAACCGTTCGTTAAAAGATGTCTAGAAAATCTGTAAGAGAGAACTTTTTCATTCAAAAAAAAAACCTGCTTTAGATAAAAGAAAAAAAAAATTTTTTTTCGAAACACTTTCTGACAATAGTTAAAATAGTTCAGAAATCAAGTTAGTTAATTAATCACATTTTTCTTTTATGTGTTTTTTCTTTGTTCATTGAAATTCATAACATTATTTTAACTTTAAATCATATAGGTTTGATTTTTATTGAATAAATTTAAATATTTCTAAAATAAAATTCTGAAATTAAAGTTCATTTTAGGAGCCAATAGGATTTATTTTAAAGAACAACATTTACAATCATATTTTCAAAAATGTAAATATTACGGAAACAGATTTCTTATATAAGCTAACTATCATTATTATATAAAAATACATATTGGCATGTTGAAATATTATGATCACTGCCGTCATTTGACCTTGAGCTCACTTGGATATCACGAGAGTCACGTGATTTAGTGAGAACGTTATATAACTTGTCGGAGAGAATCGTTTATTGTTATTGCATGAGGTGTATCAAAGAAAATGATGCTATTTCTAAGCGATTTTTGACAGAATCCTGATTGTAATGGTCAAAGAACTGGGAATAAATATCTTCAAACGGCGCTTTCGTCAGCTGTTTGCAAGCCATGGTAGTGAGTACTTATCAAAAGAGGACCAATCATAGAGAGATGAGTAGCTCTTTCTCAATATCATTGGTCCACTAAGAGCGGTGACAAACATTAGCTCTGGTGGCTTTGCTGTCAATTTTCCATTTAGCATTGAAACTCACAACGACAGCTCACAAACAACAATACAGCAGTTTGTTTCAAAAGTACTCGTTCTGAGTCCATAGCCATTATAACATACCCTTGGTTAAAATGATCAACATGTTGATCTTTCATCATGTTGATCATTTTAACCCTGAATACACAGTTGACACATATGTGTTCAGTGGAGTGATACTTCACATTTTCTCAAGCATGTTACCTATCTTTCCGATTGGATCATGTGACAACAAGTCATCAAGAGGTACACAGTGTCAAATAATGGCAGTGGTTATAAAGTTTTAACTCTTCGTTATGTACTGAATCACAGTGATTACTAAAATTGATTTAAAAAAGAAACAATAAATATAAACTTCAAACTTTATTATAAATGGCAAAATTTAACACAAGAGTGAAAAATTGATATAATTTTCAACTCAATTTTTACCAATACAAACTCCAAATAGTGCACGAGTTTTTGCATTAATTACGTATTAAAATAAGACTTTTTTGTTTTTTTAACAAACTAAAATATTTGTCAAATTAAATATTTAAGTAAATAAAAATGATTAAAAAGAACTTTAATTAGAGCATGCAATAGCACGTTGTTAACAGTTGAGAAAATAATTTTTCTTATAAACCATTACAGAACCTCTAAATTATTTAATGGTGGAGTCACACATAATAGATACATCCACGCTTTATGATTATCCGTAATAACTAATGGTATTAAATATCCGATTCGCTCTGTTAAGTTAATAAAGATCAATTTTTTTATATTTTCGTTTTTTATTTGCCCATTGTTTTTATACGTCATTTTTTTGTTCGATCATTTTTATCCGTCCATTCATTAGGAGCCACCCTTTTGATTTCAAGCATTTAAAATACAATAAACATTAATCAGACATTTAATGTTTTCCTTTTAATGAACGAGCTAATTCATGTTTTGCATTTTTAGTTAATAAGCTCTTTGATTGTAATTCTTATTATTCTTTACAACATCACTAATTTGTTTACTAGATTTCTTTCATTTTAAATTGTTAAGAGCAAAAACTTGATATAATTGAATGAACAATTATTAATAATAAAAGAGCAAATATAGGATATGTTGCAATATGTTGTGATTAATGACATTTAAAATTAAACTAACTAAAAATGCTTTCATTTATTTTATATATCAATCAAGATTTTGCAAGATTAGAGATTTGGTTAGATTTTTTTTTTCATAGAAAGACGAAATAATAATATGATTAAATCATAAATTTTTAATGTTTTCAAAACTACTCAAAAGAAGTTTTTTATTCAAAGATTAAAATAAAATTTCAAAAGTTAAATTTTTAGTGAATAATATTTTTAACTAATCAAATACTTTTATGTCATAAATGTGATTTTTATTTTTTACATTTAAAGTAAACTTTTAATAAATAAGATATAGTTTCTTTATTCTACAGTCATCCGAATAATATATTTATATTCGAATATTTTCATTATATTTTATTATTATAAATTTCATTATTCACACGCTTAAAGTGTGTCATAAATTAGATTTAGAACAGCTAATTTTTTAAATTTTTTATTCACCAGTATTAGATAATTATACCAATATTTTCATAATATTTTCTTTAAATATGGAAGATAATGTTATTGCAGGCTTGTTTGTTTTCAATACATTTTCGACTGACAGAAAAGCGACTAAACACAACCAACCAGCTCGTAAAAAATTATTATTTGCGATTTTTTACAAAGGTATATTTAGATGATTTATAGGCATAAGCAAAAACTTGGCTACTTTGGAAACTTTCATGGCATTATCTACAATCTATGGTCATTTTTTCTAGGCTATTATTAATTTAATTGAACTTTGAAGTTAAAATTGATCTCTAACCATTTCAAATACTACATTTCAAGTTTGAAACCGAATTCACGAAATGTTGAAGCAAAGCATAAAAAGCTAACTTTTTGAAATTCGGCTCAGCAATATATTTCCTTGTTTTCAAATAACATTCATATTATTCAATTTAATTTTAAGTAACTCAACATAAATATTATGTTCCTCCACAAAAATAAACTATGCGAAGTTCTGTTTTATGCCAATAAAACTACTGATGGTGAAATATGAGTGAAAAGTTTTAGAGTGAGAGAGTTGTGGATTCATAATCTTTCACTTTTCATGAAATGTTTCAAAAATTGAATTCAAGAAATAAAATGAAAATTCATACAGGAAATTTATCAAACTAGAATTTCAAAATTTGATCAAGATTATAAAGTTTTTATCCTTATCAAATCCTATTAAATAAGTGGATAAAAAATTTAATGCATATAAGATATTAATTTCTATAACACAAATAGAAATAATATTTGATATAACTGTATATGTTATACCTCTTTTTATATATATTATTCAAAATAATTAAATTTTGCAATACATTTACACATAGTGCTCTTAAAATATTTTAAATACTCTACATAAATTGAAATGCCTTAAACTTTCTGACATTGAAAAATTTATAAATCGAAATTGATGTGCACATAAAAATTATCTTTGTATTAAATTGCTCCGAAAAAATTGATCTTAAAAACTAAAAATTTATTTTAACAAACAATTTCCAAAAATAATAATTTCAAAACATTTATGCAAGTAATAAATATTACTTTTAATCATTACAAAATAAAGTTTTTAGAAATATTTATTACTAATAACAATTTTAACATTTAAAAAATTCATATTAAATACATATAATAAAAGTATATATTAAACATTAAAAAATATTTTAAATATTTATTAATGCAAATACTTTTACATACATTAATATTTATAAAACAATAATAAATATTTAAAAAAATATCAAATGAATGTTTCTCAATATTTCCAAAATATCGGTTGTCATTATGATTCAGCATTTTATTGAGAAACTTCTTTTTTTTTTAATTTTCTATAAACTGTATATTAATCTTGTGTAAAAAAAATATAAAATAACTAAATTTACTGGAAGCGAAATCTTTTTAATTCATAAAAAATTACTTTTTATAATACAAACAGTTGTGCTTTGTTTTAACATAATATGGTTAATTTGTGATTTTACAGTAAAAAATAGTTAATTTTAACATGCAGTAAAATCTTCTGCATTCATTAAAATGAAATTTTCTTCTAACTCATTGATTTTAATTAGTTGTGAAATCATTATTAATTTTCCTTTATCAAAACCAAAATCTAAAATGATTTGAAATTTCATATTTAAGAATAATAACCAGGGCAAATAAAAAACATTCCTGTTCTTCATTTCATCTAATATTTATTGTTCTTAAGAATGCTTAAAATAATTGGATTGCATACAAATTTTGTAAAAAGTAAACAAATGTATTAGTATTAGACTTAAATATTTTTTTAATTAGAAATTATTATTTTTAGTTTCAAAATCCCTTTAATCCAAATGGACAGAAAATTAATTTCAGATACAATTTATTTAATTTTATTATTAGAACAAAAGGAGCTGTCCAAAAACTGTTAAGATGGTGATTGAAAATAACAATTTTTATTTCTCAATTCAATGTTTGCTTACCACAATTCTACTCTGTAACAAATATGTTTAAGCAATTGCAACCTTTAAGCAGGAGCATATTATATAGTATTTATGATGTGCAGTTTTGTTTATTTTACTTGAAAAATTCAGTTACCTTATTTGGATAAAAAATACTGCAAT
Organism: Latrodectus geometricus; assembly: GCA_026290005.1. Taxonomy (NCBI): domain Eukaryota; kingdom Metazoa; phylum Arthropoda; class Arachnida; order Araneae; family Theridiidae; genus Latrodectus; species Latrodectus geometricus. Next base: position 271,829 of record JAPDSC010009445.1, on the reverse strand, counting down.
TTTGAAAATAAATTTCTCAAATTTATTATCAAAACAACCGGAAAAATTCCAAAATTACCAAAATGTTTTGAAAATTATTAGATTCTTATTTTGCAATCAGTGAATAGTTACTGTAATTCTATTCCTTTATTCGCTATACTATCTTTAACAATAAATTTTAAAACGCTAAGGTAATAAATTATAGTGTTTTTATTGGAAAAATATTCTCAACATTATTTGTATAAAAAACTGCTAATAAGTAAAAATTTATACTGAATTTATTAAATTTATCAGTTGAATAATTAGTTGAATCAGTGGAAAGTACTATATTTTATTCTTGAATTGGCTCCCATAATTTTAAAGTTGATTGCAAAAAAACAATTTTATATATTTAATAATATATGATAAATAGATATATGTTATATTCACACAACTCATTTCTCTCATTTGGCTAAAAAGAACATATTTAAAATTTTATGGTTATTAAAACAATCAAAATTTCTTAAGATGATCTTAAATATATGTTTATAAAATAACATTAAATAATTATATGATATGCAAAATATATAAAAATTGGAATATTTCCTTGCAATAACTATAGCTTATTACTTTGTTAAAATTTGGAGTTAAGTTACTAAAGTGTAATTAATGAAAAACTCAGTTAAAATGTATTAAGCTTTTTGTGTATTTAGAATGTAAGTTTTAATAAGTTATAAATGGAAACTTCTTGATTATTAAAGTTTAAATTTACCTACATGCGAATTCTTTTTTTTTACTAGAAGTCAAATGTTTGAATTTTTATTTTTACCTTTCTTATGATTCATATGCACTGAAAATAATGATTCAGAATGCTTATTTCAAATATCTTTATTTTTAGTTAATTATTTTAAAAAAAAAACAGTGCTTTGCAGCTATTTTTTATCTCAAACTATGAAAAAATATATTCATGATATTTTTATTGACAAAAAATAAAAGAAAAGAAACAAAGGAATTCAGATTTCTTGCAAAAGAAACTCCCATAAAATGATTTCTGTTTCCCCTTAAAAAATTTCCTACTTTTTTCTAAATATGTCATTTTTGTGCGGAATATTTCCTACTGAATCAACCCGAAGTTCCTCACTTTACCGCCACTGCGCCGACTAGGAGAGAACAGCGGAAAATCCAGCAGGAACCGGTTCAGAGTGGTTGGAGCCGCATCTGGGGGTGGGCATCGACCTCCTTTTCTGGATTGAGAGGCGAAATGCCAGTTTATGGCTGGGAGAAAAAGAGTAATATTATTTAGAATGAATTCGCGGAAATGCGGGATTTATCCAAGAGGAAAAAGAAAGAAAAGTCTCCATTATAGGAATGCTTTTATTCTCATTTCTTGGCAAGGTCTCTGCTTTAAATAATTTTTAATACTCATTTAAAATTGCGGAAGTATCATCGTCATTCAGATTACGATTATTTTTTTTTTCGTAAAAGTTTGAAATGCAATATGAAAGTTACCTCTTACATAATAAAAATTTAATGACATCGGAAAGATTATTAGGATTTATGTGTTCTTTATGAATGAAGGAAAAACATTAATATTATAACTATCGTAATTTCAGAACTAAATAGAATTATTTTGATTTAAACTATTTAACTTTAAATACAATCACTTTTATAAAAAAAATTAATATAATTTTAAACAATTTAACTCCCAGGAAAGGATTCTCTCATAATAAAAATATCAGATATATGAACGTTAAACCTATACACACACGTGAACAATGTATTAAATATATTTCTCAATAACATAGCTTAAAATGGTGGATGTTTTTATCAAAACTATGTAGATGATTATTAAATGAACAACGAAATGTCGCTTGAAGACTTTAATTTATAGAAATTTTACAGAAATATTATCATAATATAATATTTAGAAAATATAAACTTATAGACTAAAAATTAGATTAATATCAGATTCTTAAAAAACATAATAGAAATTGAATCTTTAAATATCTTATATAGAATATGATATCAAATTATTTAAGGAAATACAGGGCAAAAATTATTCTAAGATATATATAAAATAAAATTATTTATGAGATTTAATGACTGCTAAGTTTTCACAAATGAAAACTCACATTATTTACCTGAAAAATTATTTAATGATATTATAAATTAACGCCTATGGGGAGATATTACTTTTTATTTTTCATTTGGCAAACTTCAAAAAATATATACTGGATATCAATAAATTATTGATATATTTGTTAAATTTTGATACCCAAAATCAGATTGTTAAAGTTATAAGTTTAAATTTATTTGTTAAAAATGTTGAGTACTCTGCACAGTATCAACCATACTATTACCCAGCATGCTCTGTTTAACAATTTGTGAGTCAATATTTTACCACTGGTTCATGAAGTGTTACGAATGAACAGCGCATACATCAATTGTTCGTGCTTTCATTCACCAGCACGGATGTAAAATTATTGAGATTTATTATTTTCTTTAAACAGAAAATCTCAAAAGAGAAGGTTCATTTGATAATCACGAGTATTTTATACTCTCTATTTTATATTAAAAGTATATTGTAAAACATATTAAAATATTGAAATGCTGTTATGAATAATATCATTCAAGGTTTTTACATTTTAGCTCGTTTTAAATTATACTAAATTTTAATTAAATATTTATTAAGAATATTATTTATAAATTTTGAATATACTTATAAATATATTAGCCTCACTTATAATCCTATTTATTATAGAATGAAAAATTATTATAAAGAAGTAAATATTTTAAGAAAAAATATTTTAAGCACAATAAATTCTTTTTCATTCCACTGTTCAAAAAAATTCATTTGTTTTCTTATATTTATTTCATATAAAGTGACTTCAGGACTAATTTAAGCTGAAAAATTTAAATATTTCTGTAATATTTATTTATTATTATCTAAACACTGCTTATTTCTATAACATCTCTAATGTAAATTTATGCTCAATATTATATGAACATTTTACAGTCATCATAATTATATATTTGATGAAACACATAATTTAACTACTGCTTATAAAAATAAAAAATTAATTCATACATTTCAAAACTAATGTATGATAAACAAAATGATTCAAAATAAAAAATTTTACATGAAATTTCTTAGTTTTATTTTTGCTTTTTAAATTGCTATTTAATTTTCATTAAATATTTCTAATAAATTAATTTTAATTACTACGAAATTTAATTAATCAGTTAGCAATATATTAATATTATTTCATTCAATTAATAAATTTCCACTTATATGCATAAATTAAAAGAAATTATTCAAATAAAAATTTATAATTTTTATTTTAACTTGTTAAAAACAATTTTTATAAGTATAAATAGCTTTAGTTTCATAAAAGTATTATTTGAAATAGTATTTGTTATTTGAAAATTTTATAGCTCAAAATTAATTTTAATAGTAAAAGTTAAGTTAATAACAAAATGCATAAATAATATTGATTTAGAATGAAAATGAAATACTAAAATTTGTAAGAATAAAATAAAAAATTTCAAAGATTGCAGAAGAATACAAGATTTAAATTTTGGCATAAATCCATAGATTCAAAATTAGATGCCTTTTAGTTAATGCTCAAAGCTTTGAAATACGTGTTAAATCTCTTTTAACAAGTATTCATCATCAATGCTGAGCTAAGTTTTGCCACATAAATAAATTCTAAAAAAGTTACACCAACTCCGATTTTAAGTGGAACTAGCGGTTTTAGAGAGATAAGAACTTGTGAAACTAGTTTTCCGCCATGCTTGATCAGTGAACGGTGTAAAAGGATTGAAAGAATAAACTTATTTCATGAATTTTTTATGCCTATTTTGCATTTGTAAACAATAACTAATTTAAGATTAATGTTAATAATTTATATTAGTTTAAATCAATGCGTTAAATAAATATAAAATTTTATTTATTTTAATTAAAGTTAATAATTTTCATTGAATTCCTAATTTTTACTAATCACAAATTCATAGCGTAATAAATGATGCATACATTTAACTAGTTAGCTATGATTGCTATTGTTTCATTTAGTAAAATTTATATTTATATGAATATATTGCAATTTATTATTTAAATAAAACATATTTTATTTAATTTATAATTCGATAAAAATGATAAAATAATGAAAATAATGAATGTATATAGAAATGAACAATATATTTTGATTTATATTGAATCCTCGTGAAATTTATAAAATTATATGCTCTAAATAAAAAAATTTATTTCATTTAGAATCATAGTTTTACTAAACAATATATAGATTTTAATAAAATTTAATTTTTACTTTTATTTAAATAAATATACTGAAAAAGGAAATAATATGTTTCTAAGTGATAGTTTTGAATTCAATAGAAATAATATTGAATATTTTTCTATTAAAATAAAAATAGAAAATATTTGAAATGTTAATTATTCAAACTTTTTATAATGAATATTAAACTTGTAGAAAAATGAAACGATGGTCAATTTTAATTTAGGTTTAAGCCCATCGATTAATGTAAGACACATTTTTAATAAAATTTTATACTTTGAAAAAATTCTATTCTTTAATTACAATTTTGGAATTATTTACTTTCGTTAACTAATATTTTAAAAATAAATAGTTAAAATATTGTTTACGTTAACTCTTAATTCAGGTGAAAATGGCTATTATAAAAAGAAAATATCTGTGAAACTGGTTTTCTGGTATGCTTGGTCAGTGTACAGTGAAAACGACTTTTGCAGTTTACCGTCTCTGAATAGCTTAAATGACGCAACCAACTGATTCACACAACATCCGCTGGTTTCAAGAGCAGACAAAGCCTGTTTTTCTTTTTATTTTATTTTTACGGCTTCATTTGCATGGCAACTGGGTGAGTTTTATTCTGCGAGATTTTCGTTTTGGGAAAACGTTTCCGCTTGATTTGGAAGCACCAAAAATAAAGAAAGGAATGTTATTGATCATAAAACTTGATGGACGATCTTATTGTTGTGAAATGATTTCATGGCTTCGATAGTACAATAAACTGAAATCTGTGATTATACAAAATAATAAAAAGTACTTTTTTTTTTAAATGGCAAAAATAAGGAAATTGGATTTCCTCTTTTTTTCTATAAATCAAAAAATACATTCAAAATGTATTAATATGCAACGAAATAATTTTAAAATAATTAATTTCTATAAAACTCTATAAAATATTTTAAAAAGGAAAATCTGTAATTATTAATACAACAATAGTGCTTGGCGGAATGTGAGTTATACTATATTCTCTCTCTCTCTCATTAGTATGGTGGTATAAATTGCAATTATTTCTTTTATAAATGGATATAAATATTATTAGCAATCGAATCATAAGAATATTTTGCTTGTCATTCTATGATCATATTTTGTCCACCAAAGACAATTCCTCAGAAACCTAAGATTAAAATATTTTTTGTTCATTATAAACATACATCCTAGGAATCAGAATCGAACCTACAAACGTTTTTCTGGAAGGAAATAAACACATACACAAATGCATAAAATTCATGTAAGAGCAAGTATGTAACGAAGATAAAGCTAATTTTCTAACTTCGTGTGTTCTTAAAAACATTGAATGGAATTCCTCTCAAATGCAGTGAAATTCCATTCTTTCACTCTTCAAAATTAAGCCAGTCTTAAAAGATCAAAATCTTAAAGATCTTGAAAAAAATTTAAGTGAATAATTAGAATGGAATATTTTTTTCCGAATAAGTACAAAAACTTTTTATGTACAATCGTGAACAAATTTGACAAATCTAATACTCAATGAATGTTGAAAATCACTTAATATTTTAATACAACGCCAATATATACCTAATACATAAAATCTGTATCCTCTATTTCTCTGCCAAAATTTTTCCCAGTGAGGAATTAAAATCAGATGCGTGGAATGAAATGCAACTTTAATCAGAATGTTGGTCTCATGATAACTTAAAACTCTCATGAAGACTTTATTTTACTTCAAACTTTTTACGACATTAATTGAAATTGATTTAAATCTTTATTAGAGCTAATTTAAACTCATTTGGTCTTAAATAAGCGAAGTATTATTTGTAATTGTTCCGGAACTTTACTCGCTTTATGAATGGAGCGCGGGCTTCTTCCCTTATAAAATTGTTATCCGTGCTTAACATCTAGAAGTAGATAATATTCATGACATAGAATCCTACCTATTTTCCATATTCATATAGCGTTATTCTTTTTAACATTATTTAATATTTTTCAATTTTTAAAAAAAGATGGTATTTTTTTCATTACAACGTATAAGTTTATGCTTTTTTTTCCGATAGAACAATAAATGCATTGAAATGTAAATGAAAAGAGATATGATTTCAGTTCTTAACAACTTCTTAATTAAAGAGAATTTGCAAGTTTACCACATTTCACTCGATTTATTTTCAATTGATACGAAAAACCGGATTTCGTGATATAAAAAAATGTCCCGAACAAAGATAAGTGAATATCACTTAAAAAAATAATGTTATTAAAATCTAGGTATACATTTTCCCTTAGAAACTTTGGTCAGCAAAAGGACAACAGAAATCACACCCGAGAGGAGAGTTGAACTCATGAACTATTAAATTGAACTCCTGAGTTTCAATTGCAAGCCATTTAATTACTGATTCAGTTTAGAATATTTGATGTTTTATTTGTAGCAATTTTAATTAATATTTCTTAATGCCTGGCTGCTATATTTTTAATGCCTGGCTGGTATAGGATTCCACATTTTCAGCACTATATGGGGTGAAAGAGATGGTAACTTATATAGTGAGGCACCCAATGACAGTGCCCTCGTTTCCCTGAAATTGGAAGGGCCATCGTTATTTAGAATCAAAGACCAAGCAGAAGATTCCCAGACTTGCCACCCACAAACGTAAATTAATACATAAGTAGCAGGCCAAGCGAGCTCAAGGCTTATTTAAGGTTAACGGGTTTGGAATACTCACCCATCATCAAGTGCTTCGTGATTCTATAAACCTGGTCACACCTGAGCTGGCACCTTCCGCTCCATATCCACACCGTGCAGCGGCACACTTTGGACATCATAGATTAACATGGGCACGTCGGAAACCAATGGAGCAACAGTAAACTAATGGGGGGGAGTGAATGTGGTCACTTTCCCAATCAATGTCCGAGGCAAATGATGCTGCACTTGGTTGATCTTAGTGAGAAGCGGTGTGAAGTTACTGAGCACTAGAACTCAAGTACATTAATATAGTACCCAAAAAATAATTATTTCTTATGGAGGATATTGTGACCTCCATAAAAATATAATAATATATTACAAAAATCATAAAAACTATGTTTATAAAAATAAAATATTATATATATATATATATATATATTGGTTGATTATTTATTAAAATATATTAATATAAGATAATTTTATATCTTATTTTTTATTTTAATGAACTAGAGATAAAAAAAAATCGAGTGAAATATAATGAACTATAGTTATAGAAAACTTAGTGACATTTAGATGAACTTTTCGCCTTGAGAAATAATTAGTAATTAGATCCCATATCGAGTGCAGTTTTCTATGAATTTAAACTTAAAAAACAGGTGTATAAAAATAGTTTTGTTCATGTACCTTAAAATCTGTCACGCTTTTATGAGGAGAGAACACAGAAATCTAAGGAGCAGTTTCCAAGTAAAATAATTGGTTTCTCCTGAATGGGGTGGTCTCATTTCGAAATTTTGATTCCTCCCCTCCCTGTTTTATCGCGTGTTCTCGGCTTCAGGTAACACAAAAATAACTCTTTTCGTGCAATCTGGAACATTGCGTCAACAAGCAACACCTGGAAACGGTTGACATCGTTAAGAGTTTTTCTCCCATTGAAGCGTCGGCTTGAAAACTGAGAGCTTAACCTTTGCCATCTAAATGTCAAGAGCTCTTGATTATATATGAACATCTTGATACTAATCCCGAGAGTTTCATTACTTAAGGTATCCTAATGATTTCTTAAGAATATTTTTGGATATGGATTTTCGATTTTATTTGGTGCGCAGATTGCGTATCTAGGGATCCCTTGAGAATACTTTTGATGTTGAAATTTTTATTCTATTAAAGGTGGAACTGTGACTAAGTGACAGCTATAAAAGAATACTTTTTTCGTAAAATGAAATACATGTTACTGAATAAAATATAAGTCATGAGTTAAAATGGCTAAACATATCATGTATATGATATTTGTTGGGAATATGATGTACATACATTTTGCATTTATATTAGTTTATGTTGGTTACACAATTGGAGCAAACATTTATCTGTTTTAATATAAAATTCTTCAAGATTTGAGACGAATACTGAATACCCCTCCCCTTACATCTAAACTTTAAAACATTTCAAAATTCAGAGAATTCTTCAAATTTTTAAAATTTTTCAGTCAGGAAGGAGAATAAAATTGAAAATATTTTTTATTGACTAATTAAAGTTCTTCAGAAATATATAACAGATAAGAATAATATGTAATGTACAATAACTCAACTTTTAAATTATTCGGAATTATTGTAATATTTTTCTTGAATTTTATGCATAATATTAATTCTAAATAAAAAAAAGCACATAAATTTTTTAATTAAATGCAATTTATCTGTTAAAGATTGAAATTTATCTATAACTCCTTAATTTATTTGAATTCTGAAAGAGCGAGAGGAATCTTCAGAACTCAGTATAATAATTAGTAAATTCTTTAAATATATCCCCTTTTTTTCTTTGTAAAACCTCTTTTTAGTATATATTTATTAGAAATATTTAATTCTAGTAAGATTTCTAAAATTTCTAATTTAATAACGATTTTGATAAAGAATTCAATATTAGTATATTAGTATACATATATAGCTTTATCCCGACTTCTAAGACTTTCTCCTTTCGGCATTATAAAGGTGGAAGTGATGTTAGCTTTTAATACATCCAGTGAATATGCCATCATGACCTCAGAAAATGGGTAGGTCTGCATTATTTAAAAATAGAAACAAAATAGAAGATTTCAGAAGTATCCTTTCACATGGAAGACATTGCAACCACGGCACAGTTCTTATGCCATAAACATTATTATAGAAAACAATGGGCCTTCGTTTGGTTCGGGATTTGAACTCACTACCTTCCAAAGACTAGATTATTGCCTCAAATGCAAAAATAGTAAATGCCCAGAAATGAAACAGCAAAAATTTTATAGTGACAACAACTTTGAAAGCATAAGATGCTTTCAGAGTTATTGCCAGGTGAAAAGCTGTGAAACCTCGTTTAAAGGGATAAATGATTATAAAGTGTCTCTGAGAAAGGTGGAATTAGAGACAAAAGTTACTCAGGTTGCATATCATATCGTTGTATTTCTTCTCGCATCTGTCGAGATGCAATGACTCTCTGCAGAATATGGAATTGATGAGTTCAGGAGATCATGCCGAACACCTTGCTGGATCTCAGCGGCCCACAATCATTAACAGCCTAGAACAAAGCATGTTAACTGTATGATCTTAATGGATAGAACAATTACGTCGTTTGCCCTTACACCAGATATGATGTAATTCTTAAGAAGGCAAGTGTCTGAACGATCCATTCGACTATATTGGTAACAGACTGCAATCTCAGTGATCAAGGCTTCAGCCAACGTTGATACCTCCTTACAGACAAGAGCACCATCAATAATGTGATCAACAATGAATTTGGATATTGGAAAGACATGTGTTCCTGTTTTATGGTGTAAAAGATTATATCCGTGGTTTGAGCTTTGAGAAATTCAATGTTTAAGGAGAATATTATACTAAATTATATTGTTGATATTGCAATAATCTTCTCTCATGCAGGAAATGCTCTACTTCTGCAAGTTATTCAAACTTCCCATAAGAATTAATCCAATCAGTGCTTGCTGAGAGACTGGATCATCATCGTACACAAGTTACAACTGGTGATGAATTATGGCATTGTATTTTGTAAGCTCTTTGGGCAGCTATATCTATACATACCAGATAATTACTGATTGTCTAAATACTTTTGAGTACAAGGCCTGTATTTCCTGCTGAAAATATCTGCTTTCAGTATTCATTTCTAAGAATTTATGCTTCCAAATTTCTTGAATATTTCTAGTTATATTCATTTTAATAATAAATAGAATTTTGTTATATATATTTCGCCCTAGAGTAAAATTTTAAGGGCCAATAGCATTACAGAAGAACAAAAGGTAACCATGTAATCAAGCAGAGAATATGTAAAGCTTTTGTCCAAAATAAATCCATCTCCTACATATTGCAGTACATAAGCGATACATTTTAATCATGTTTACATGATGATAGTGTCTACCTTGTTACTTTAAGGTGAAAATATTACTTTGTGTAATAAATATTTGCACTTCATTCAAGAAGACATGATTTTTCTATATACCATTGTGCCAAACAGAAAGAGGGATCGCAACGAGATCTTGAGACTATGAGGTCTTGAAAAATTCAGAAAGGGTAACTCGAAATCAGCTTGTACTTAAAATAGCATGCTAATCTTCCAAAAGTATTATCATACTTGATAGATCTATACGTCTTCTTAGTAAATTTATTCCATGCCTTAATTGGAGACCACCATACATGACACTTTTAGCATGGGAGTAATGGCTTTTTCTCATGCCTGTTCATTTCCTAGGTAATGAATAAATTATTGTTATTTTTTAACTTAAAATATGTTTAACTTCTCATATTCAAATTCGAATTTTATAACTATCTTCTATACCATTAAGAACTTATTAGATGCATACATTGAAATCGTTTTGTAAAGAATAGCACATAGCATCATTTTTTAAAATAAAACTAGTAGATATTTCTATTTATTTCATTACTACCTTCAGAGAAAGTAATCGTTTTCATTTAATAGCAAAATGTGTTTTATATGTAATGATCAAAAATACCAGAGCATATTATTTATATATATATATATTCCCTTAAACTGAAGTAAAACACATTCGTACTTCATGATCCCGATATTTTACCATTTAAACTCCACACAGTTTGACAATTTGAAGATAATTTTGTTGTTATCTAACATACCTTATATGTCAAAATAACCACAGAAAAGCATGAAGATATTTTTGATTTATTGCTTGTCTTGACTGTCAGATAGACACCGTTTTTCTAAGTATTTTCGAATTTTCTTTCAATAGAAGACGTCTCAGCCATTTCTAATTCAGAGACGGACTGAAATACAGATTTATTAATGAGCAAATAGAGAAAGAGGAGTCAACATTACATTTATCAATTCGGTGGTGCAGGCGAGCCCCAGACAGCGTATCTTAATATTGTATATTTGGAATATTCACTCATCATGAAGAGCTTCGGAATGGTACAATTATGAGTCATGGACGAGTGACGAGGACATACCTGAGCTGGCCTCCTCCTCTCCACATTCACCCTACAGCAGCGGAAGGAAGCGTGGGCAATGACGAGACATGTCATTCAGTTAGGAAGTATGTCGTTACCCACCTCATCACTATCCGCTGCAAATGACGCCTCATTTTGCTGATATTAAAGGAAAGCGGCGTGAAGCTAATAAGTCACTGAAGCTCTATATTAATCAACATTAAAGTTGTATACTTTCTCTTCAAAGTATTCCACTTACAGTTGACAGAATCACATTCACAATGGGGACACTTTTTTTATATGAAATGAAGAACTTTCAACGACTTTATGTCATAAATGTGTGATAAAGTTAACAATGTATTTGAAATAAACCTAAAGGGAAAAAATATGTAACCTTCAAAATGGCTGTTCGTATAAATGAAAACAAAAGTAACGTGTAACGGAGTGTGATGATAGATTTATTTTCACGTTGAAACTGCAGCCATGGAGTAGAAATCGTATTTTTAAGACTGTATACAAGAATGCGGTAGTATAAATGTCAAATTACCTGACATTGATATTTATTTATACTAGACATAACGTCTGGAGGCATACAGAGATACGTAGTTATATCAAAAAACATCATCTTGTTACATTGAAAATATTATTTAGTTTATTTAAAGTGCCGTTTCCTTTGTTAAAAAAATGAAATTTTTTTAACTTTTTTAAATTAATATTTTTTGAGAGTTTTCAATCAAACAAAGGAATATTTAAAGAATAATAAGAAAAATAAATTTTAATAATCACTCTAGTTTTTAATTCTTCAATAACATTAACTAGTTTGTTAATATTTATAATTCTTTGATGGCAAATTATAATCAAGTTTATTAGTAACCTAAAACTAAAGATATACCGTAGAACGTTATAAAAGAATATTTAAAACATTTCATACAATTTTTAATTTATACATATCAGGACCATTTTTCAATAATGAAATTTATCGGTCAATTTAAAAGATGGATGAATCAGTAATCTTGTAAGAATTTGTATAATATATTTAATATTATAGTAAATGTGTGATTATAGATTTGTTTATTTTCAAAACAAGGTAATAAGCAATTTATTGTGAAAACAAGAATATTAAATAAATTATCTTTTAATTTATTTAAATTTTAATATGGTCAAATATTGTGCGTCTAATATAATATATACGGAATATGTGTTAAATCCACAATAATACTCCTGATAATTTTAGCCATTATTTCCACTCCCCCCTCCGTAATTCTCAATTTCAATTCTTCTAATTCAATTCTCATAATCCACAAGATAATTCTCATGCCAAAATAAACTACATTTATTTTAAAATAAAATAGAGAGTGTTCTTTTAAGTGACCTCAAGTTTAATTGATTGCATAGAAATAATCATTAATTTCTATTATTTTAATCTTTTAGATATCGAACTATAAAAAAATTTAATACGACATTTTGTGTCTAAAGAATTCATTGTCAGGAAAGATATTTGAACCAATATAAGTTTTAATTGGGTTCAAAAATATCGTATTTCGTTTCTCAGGGATACTTGATTCCATTATAGCATCCGCCATTTTGAATATAACGAATTTGAATAATTTCCGCCATTGCTTAGTGATCTTCGGAACTGCAAGCTACAGATACTTAAATTCGTATTTAAATAGCACTCAATAAGATATTAATATCAACTACTCCGGTAATCAGGGATTCGACACTAATTTTAATAATTTTTGGATATTTTATTTTTGTTCCTTTACTCAGGACTTTCAATCTGATCTTGATTTGCATCAGGAACTTCTCTTATTATCTCAATGAGTTTCAAATATATTGGAATCATACAAATATCAATCATTTATCAACACTTTTTATATGCATTAACACTTACTGAAAATTGAAAAATTACTCTTTTAAGTTGAATATTTTTGTTGGAGTTGGGAATAATAATCAACAAACGTCTTCACGATTTAATCAAAAACAAATGAAAAATAATTTTACTGAGAAGATATAATTTATTTTAAAATTATAACAAAAAGTGAGCGCAAATATAGCGATGCGAAGAATGGAATTCTTCCTACATTTTTCTTTTCTTTTATTTATTTTTTTCCCTTTTATTTCATTAAATTTCTTACCTTGAATCTCCAATTGGGATGTGTTTATTGTTAACAATGATGCTAAATGCTCATTTATTAATACATTTTCTAAGATTCTAATGTATATAATACTGCTATATAGAATTGTAATACTAATATATAGAAAAGCAAAACTAATACACATAAAATAGCGGTGTAAGCTCGCCCGGAACTGTACCTTAATGTTAACGGTTTTGGAATAATCGTGCCCATGACGGAGCAACTTGTAATTTTGAACAACAGTCAGATCACGAGATCACACATGAGTTAAAAGCCTCTTCTCTACATCCACGCCACATCAGCGAAAGGACATTAAACGTTAAAGATTAATGTGGACATGATCCCAACCCACTGAGCTCCATTATGAGGAGGAATCAATGTCCGCGACAAATGATAACTGGGGTACTGGCACAGCAATACAAAACATTTATAAAGGCTGCCCACAGGGTTCATGCTTAGGACCAATCCTTTGGACCCTCATAGCAAATGATTTCCTCAACAAATATACACACACGGAAGTCAAAATTACAGCGTTCGCTGATGACTTCCTAATTAGCACAAGAGGGAAAACAAGGATGATAATAGAAACAACAGGACAGGCAGCGACAACGGCTTTTGAAAATTGGTGCACTAATCACCATCTTCTAATCTCAGTAGGAAAATGCAACATCATAACGTTTGCCAAACCGCATAAACTCAAAAAAGAACCAATCATTAGGATTGGCGGAAAATCACTGAAAGCAGTAACCACATTAAAATACCTAGGTGTGACGTTAGACCAGAACCTGAACTGGCTCGCACACATAAACACGCTAAGACAAAAAGCCATAGTGGCACACGGACACTTAATTAAAGTAGCACCACGCGCCTGGGGAATTAATTCAACACTACTAAAAACCTGGTATCACACAGTAGCAGAAAGAATATTCACCTACGCATCATCAGTTTGGGGAAATAACCTAGGCAAACAAGCCATTCAGAAATTACACACAACACAAAGGCCATTTCTCCTTAGGATAACAAGGGCCTACAGAACAACATCAACAGCAGCGCTTAATGTCCTAGCGGGTGTGATACCATTACATATCCAGGTACTCAGGGAAGCGACCGGGGCAAACGTATTAAGATTCCAAAATATTGAAAGCATAGGCCAACTCACACTAGATGTGAGACACTACCAAACCAAGGCAGCATATAACACAATTCACCCAGCTGATAGAATAATGATTAGGTACATTAACTTTCCACCACACAAACAAACACTACCGCCACAGCTAAAAATATACACAGATGGTTCTAAAACCAACGATGGTGTTGGAGCGGCATACATAGCTTATAATAACGAACAAATCATCTAAACCACTCAACTGCCCATGAGCCCAAATAACTCGGTATTTCAGGCCGAAATATATGCGTTAAGACAGGCAATACAATGGCTAAATGAAGTGAACCCAGGAAAGGTATACATATACACAGATAGTTTGTCCAGTCTCTATGCACTGGCAAAACGCAAACAGCGCAATGAATATGTAATAAAAACACAAGAACTCCTCCTCCAATTAGGCAAGAAAAGCGAAGTACAATTACACTGGGTTCCCGCGCATACAGGAATAACTGGTAATGAGGAAGCTGATTTAGCAGCCAAAAGGGCCACATTAATGCCATCTGTTGACTCAATAAAATTACCACAGTCACACTTAAAGAAATTGGTCCTAACGGAAATTCTCAGACAGTGGCAATATGAGTGGGATTCAGCAGACACAGGTAGATACACTTACACCTTCTTCCCAAAAGTGAACACAAAGCGACTGGTAGGCCAGCAGCAATTGGCCCAATTTTTCACAGGACATGGCCAATTCCCCACCTTCGTTCACAGGCTGGGGAAAGTCACAACAGCAGATTGCATATGTGGGGAAGAAGGAAATCCGCAACACTACGCATTCCACTGCCCACTAACATCATCGTACCATCTTAACAAGCCGACAGAAGAAAATCTCCCCGCATGGAGTGATCTTTTAATTACTAATAAAGTTGCCCAAAATAAATTAATTGAAATAATTAAGAAACTGGAAATTCTTAAACCGGTGGCGGTAGATGCAGACAACAATTAACCCTGTGCTCAACTAACAAGTACAAACACAAACAACAAGGCATACCTCACCTTATTGAGGACACCACATACAAATATAGATACTGGCAGACCTCACCATCTTGAGGAATAGGCATGCCTCACCTACTTGAGGAGCAACCACCCTGCAGTGGAAAAAGAGACACATCCCGACTATGACTAAAGAGGAGCCTGACTGCTACAAACCAACAACACACAGATGCAAGAATGCAGCAGAAGGGACTCCACAAACAAGGACAAGGAGCCTAAATGAAGACGTGAACCTTGTTTAGGTTCATCACGAACTTTGTGTTGCGCCCTACTTGGGGAAGTGTTTAATCCAGAGACTCTATGGTACAGTTACTCCGGCCACAATGTGGTTTCTCAGACGGATAACTTGTACAAAATCATAAATTTTGTGACCCACGATATAGTTATGCCGGCCACAACGTGGTTTCTCAGACGGCTAACTATCATATCCACCAATTAGTGACGAATTCGCTGGAGTGGTGCTCGAGTCACCCTCTACAAGAACTCTTGTGTGCGTGTGTCAAGGGCATCTCTACCAGCTGAACCACAGAGTCAGCGAAAGTGATTCCAGGCGTGTGTCTACGAACTTTGTACTCAACAACTTGGAAACGTCACACCGCGGACTCCACGACATAGAACCATGAAAGACAACCTTCATAGGGTGGACTGCGGCTCTCCCTGTAACAGCAGAAGAGTTGCTAGACAGCTCGGGGTGGGTGCTAGAGGTTTTCTAGGTTTCCCTCTAGCTGCACGTGAATACGGCCCACTTTCCCACAAAGTCCCCCTAGAGGGCACAACTTTCCAGCCCGCACATGTAAAGGTGACGCTCACTGCGTGGACCTCACTTCGCGCTCGGGCTTAATCTTGTGACTTTATTAGGTCCAATAAACTAGGGAAGTGATGCATACACGTTGGGTTGATGGGCGGTTCGTCTGGTTTGTTCCGGTATTGAACCGACTGTCTTAGAGAGACTAGCCATACCACCGGTGGAGCAGAGCAGTGACACGTCAGGTAAGGCACTCGGCTGCTGGAACGGTTGTGTGTTTTCCTTGCCCGATGGATGACTCGGTGCCTCCCCGTGTTGGGTTTTCACGCAGCGAACGCTAAAGGCCTTACACTCGCTTCGCGAGTAGGCCGTTCGCCTGCGGTGCCTAAATGATAATTTACAATCTCAACGGGAAATGACATGAATTTACAGAGCCTCTGGAATTCATAAGATTCGTTATAGACATCACTTTTTTAATTGTATAAGTTGAAGCAAGCATATCACTGACTTTCTGAGCACGAGATATTAAATTTAAGAAACTTGCTTTCCATAATGGTTTGTACAGTTCTGATATCTGGAACCATGAATTAATATAAATTACACAAGGTTGAACTGCATTGTTTGGACTGGAAGAACCGGTCTCAATTCCAGTAAAAGGTACTATTACCAAAAAAAGCATTTATCTTTCTACTTTAATCACGCATATTTGATTATTCTTGAAACTTTTCACATTTCCTCTTTTACCACTCGTAAATACGATGAACAAATAGTGAAAAACCATCAGATGGATCTTAAGAAATAGTATTAAGTTCAGTATGTAGGCTTCTGTTAGCACAGGTTAAATATATCTAAAATCTGTATTACTAAAAAATGCACGATACACATAACTGAACAAGAGTAGTTTTAAGTTAATTATAAATAATATTTTTATTAGAATAATTTACTGAGTAGTTATTTAAACATAGTTTGTGACTTGCAGGCCGTATTTTCTTCATTCCTCTGCAGAGATATAATCTCCATATATATATATATATATATATATATATATATATATATATATATATAATGTAAAATTTACGGATATATATTTATATGAAAACGTGATTAAATCGAAAATCTTTATTAGAGATGCTTTATCACTTACAAATAGATCCTATAAATCCACTACCAAAAATGATTCTGATAAAGTTTTCGAAAGTTAATGTAAAATGAAAAAAAGCATGAATGAAGGTAACACTTATGATGAACTTTCATTCGATAAAATTGGGTAATTAATTTCATTATATAACTTGATGATATTGTTTAAATAAGGATGAAACATTCTACGTTATTTTATTTCCACTTTAAAAGTTGATAAAGAAACTTGCAGTCTGTCGTGTTATTTTTCTTTTTTAAACTGCTTGATTTTAACCTTGAATAAATGATATCATGTATAGGTTTCATTATATAAAAATAGAACCAGAAGAACTCTTAGAGGGCAAAATTATAAAAATATTTTTTTTAAAAAACTGGGTTTTCCAGTGATAATGAAGGAAAATACGTCTCTGCAAAATAATTTAAAACTTTAAAATGTCTGATTCAGAAACAATGGTACATGCTACAAAGGAGTCATTGGAAAATTGAATCACGGAAAACTCCAATAGGCTGTTAAGATAAAATTGAACAGATACAGTTTCAGTTAAGAACATGCATAAGAGGTTAGAAGCAATTTTGCAATTTGAATGTTTTTTCCATTAAGATATGTATGAGTAAAAATTTACTGTGTTAAGAAGTTTATACTCAATATTATATTATTCAGTTTTTAAAAATTATATACAACTAATTTTATCTATAGACAATTTTAAGTGCTATGTATGAAAATTATCATATTTTATTCAGATAAAATTTCATTAAATTTTGTATCAATTTAAAAGCGTTGTGTATCCTTTTTTATTTATACAAATCCTTTGCTTGTTCCATTAATTTGTTCCATTATTGCTATAGCTTTAATACTTTTATGATTTTAACATTTCCACATTTGTTGACTTTGGTGATAAATTCCATTGCATATTAACATTACTTCTGAAACATTTCTTTATGTTTTTCATCTTTTAAAAAGTTTCTATGATAATGCTACCAGGTAATGCTAAGAATAATTTCGAGATCTGTGATAACTCTTTCTCTTTTTTCCCTGATCTTATGAGAAGATGAAATCAGCTATTATAATGAATCTAATTTCTTCGTAATTATTCCCAGCGATTTTCTGAGTTTTAATTCAAGATTTTTTTGGATTCAGTTTTTCATAGAAAAACTTGTCGGCCGTCATTGTAACCAGAAATAATACATCCTATTTTAGTTAATTTATTATGTAAAATTATTATTTTGCTTATAAAATAAACAATAATTTTTCAAAAAAAAATCGTATTAAATTTAAGTTAATCATGATTTTCCATTTTTTGAGTAAGATTACCTTTAGGTCAGATAACCTTTAGGTCAAGATAAATAAGCTTACCATGACCAGAACATCACTCTTAAAAACGTAAGGTACTAGATTCGATTCCGGCTCCTTTTAAACAAGGTAAAACTATTTTGGGTTCATACTTTTTCTGTGCATGGCCGTTTGTTTTGATGTTTAGGATCTTACCGCTTTCCTCACACTAAATATGTCGTGATAAATTCCTGAAAAAAATTTATGTATTTAACTAATAAATTTAAATCTGATAAATAAAAAACGTAAATATATATTTTTGAAAGATTAAGATTTCAAAAAAAAAATAAATAAATAAAATAAAATAAAAGAATATTAATTAAAATACGAAAATGAAACAAAATGCTCTAAATTTCTTCTCAATGATGTAAATACTATGGTTTTCAAATTAAAATTTTGTTCATAATTCATATTATTCTTCATCTCTATGACGTAATAAGAACCAGGTTGCCAGATATACAAGAAAATCCGAGGAAAAAAAATCACCAAACTCAAAAATTGGCATTTTGGATTATGCCACCCTGCTCCCATAACATGCAGAATTATTTATGTGTGCAGACAACTCTAATCTCGTAAATATTATAATATCATACTTTTCTGATTGGGTTATTTGTTAACTTGCGGTTATAAGTATTTTAATTACAAAAAATTCTCTTGAAAATGAAACATTAAAGAAAAATGCTGTAAAATTGAATAGTTTGATTCTTATTTTTATTACTAAAATTGATTTAGAGTAATTAAATTTGACTAACTTTAACACAGTGCACTTAGAATACCCTTTTTCTATAATAAAAAAATTTTTTATACTTTTCCTTTTCATTTATTTTATTTTATTTCTATTTTCCCACATTTGAAGGAAGATTTCAATCATCGTTTCATGAACACCATACATCATATAAAATAGGCAACAGTTGCGTCAGTGTCAAACAATATTTCTTTGAGAAAAATGTAAATGCAAAAAAAAATTTTTTTTTAGCTTAATAAGCTTTCCCCAAATAATTTGACTTCTGGATTTTTTTTTTCTTCCAACGTTTGACAGATTATAATAGTGAGGGGAAAAAATTTGTATTACGTGAATGCATGAATTTTTGTTAAAATTTAATTCAAGTGTTAATGATTGTGGTTTTATTTTATTTTTTTATCATCATTATATTTCTATTTAAATATTCTGTGTATTTAATTTAATTTATTTTTTAATGTTTTGTTTTCTTTTTTGACTTATGTTTAATAGACGAATCATGCAAACAAAGTTTACTTTACGCTTTACATATTTTTCATTGCGATTAACTTTCTTTGTATACAGAATATTAATTGTTTTGAAAAGCGCCATCTCTTGGAAGAAATTGGAACAAAATAAACTTAGAAATATTCTTAAGGAATACACGTATTTAAAATTGTGTTTTGACCCCTTCTGGCTTTTTTCAAATAATATAATTTAGTAGACATAACATTTAATGCAAGCAATTCAAATGTAGATTACTTTTAGGTGTGAATTATTTTTCAAACAAAAAGTTGTGTAATATTTATTCATTCAAGTAAAGTATAATATGCAACATAAATTCATTCAAATAAATGTATTTATTAAAATAAAATATTATAACATTTTAAAATATTGTAATGTATTTACAGTTATTCCATTCATTTTGCTCCTCACAAAATTAGTTTATGTTCCAAAGTTTTAGTATCATTTTCACAGTACCAGATAAATTTATTCAAATAATAAATGCAATAACTTTCAACAGAATAATTGAATTCGAATTTATAATTTTTCAAAACCCAAGGATGATCAAAAGACAATTTCCATTGATTTTTCATAACATAATAGTTACTAAATATAACAATCAAAAATATATGAAATTAAAAAATCAATAAAAATTGTGTACATGATTAGAGACGGAATTTAAGCTCTAATTAAAATAGGTTTCAGTTGTAACGGGAATTAAAAATCTTGAAATAATTAGGAAATCATCGAGCGAGACGAACTCATTAGCTTCAACTTCAAATGATTAGTTTTTTAAACATTAAGCTCTTGATAATCTGTGAGATAATTATCCACTTTGGGAATGATCCGTGTTGTATAAATTCTAAAAAAAGCTTTAAATAATTCAGCTTCAACAAATGAACAATTTTATTTATTCCTTTATAGTAAAAAAGGTGTTTTTATTACTTGTTGTTCGAATAAAATGATTAAATTATATTTGCATTAATTTTTTTCCCTTTTTACATAACTTTGTGAATTATCCATGAATATAATTCACACAATTATCCGGATAATCCGCTCTCACTTCCAAAATTAATCGAGAAATACCAGTATTTGTGTTTTGCGTTCAATCACACATTTTCCTAACCAAAACTATAATCATTGTATGTAAATTGTAATCCTAAAATTTATATTTAACAAGGAGCCACAGCGGCCTGGTTAGAAATGGCGTCATTCTCAATTTTGATAGGTTGGGAGTTCGATTCCTGCCTTAAATGAGAGTCCGTCATATTCAAGAAAGACGTTTGGGTATATTAACTAAATGAAGTTGCAATGTCCTCCAAGTGAAATAATACTTTTGGGGAGGGAAAGACCAAATCTTAGGGTTCTTTTTGTAAGATACGAATACTTTATCATACCAACACCTATATTTAATTTATTTAATTG
>JAPDSC010009445.1:146782-234058 GCA_026290005.1 Latrodectus geometricus | reverse complement strand
ATATATATATATATTAGAACTTTCACCTATACATACCCTTGGAAATAGACCATACCCCTTCAACTACAAAGCTTCTATTAGGTAGCAAACTGCTCAACAGTTTATAAAGATTTAACGGGTTTTTTTCTAACAGTTATTGTTTATTCTACAAGAAGTTAACATTTGATTTTATACCAGTAACAATCTATAGACATCAGAAGTATTTAGAATCAGTATTTGGACATTTTTAGTAATTATTATACCAAAATATAAATGTACTAAAAAATATTGGTAATAAACATATTTGTAATAAATATATTATAATATTTATATTATAAATTACATGTATTATTATACCATACTATGTATTATAAAAGATATGGGTGGGTGCATGTGCCAGTTTTCAACATTTCACTCTTTGAGAGAAAAAAAATATGACATACTCACTATAAAAATTTCTCCTGAAAATTAATCAGCTCATTTTCATATGCCTGACAACATATCTTAGCTAGTTAAGCTCTCTTCAAAGTACTTTTAAATAAAACACCAAAATATGGATGTACATTATAAAAGCGATATTTCAAAATTATTTACTTTATAGTTGAATTTATGTACTCTCTTGAATGAAACACATATTTTTTTTAAAAAAGTAGGAAAATATCAATTCTAATAAATAATTGAAGCAAATAATGAGGTTTTTTTAACTATTAGAAACAAAAATAAATCTCTCACCCTTAATTTTCGCATTTATTGCTGCTTTATTATTGTCACATGGTTTACCAGCAAGTACTTCATTCAAACAGACTACGCCGCAAAATATAAGCAATATTCGAGCGTGGAATTTCATGTTAATCTAATAGATTACAGAATGCTGAAAAATATTCGCGCTTGTTTTGCATCAATAAACTTTATATATAAGTGGCAAAAATAATTACAATTAATTGGGTTTTTTTTTCATTCCCATAGATGTCCTTATTCATTTCACTATGTACACAATATTTATTTGTGGAGCATTTCATTAACTACACGTGTTTCATGTTAAAAATTGACGTCCTGACAAGCTATTTGTCACTATACATAAAGTACTCGATGTTTGTACAAAGAAAAGGATTGCATAATAAAGACTTTATTCATTACAGAATATTTAGCTTTACAATTGAATTTCCTTCTAAATTCATTTTTTTATATGCATTATAATGTCTAGTTCCTTATTTACATACCTGTGTAAATGCATTTCGACCTTATTAATATTGGTAAAGTCATCTTGAACAAAACCTGCAAATAATGAATTGCTACACAATACTAGTACTGATTAATTTACGTGTGATGGAATTGTATGTAAAAAAAAAAAAAAAAATGCGAGCATTTCATTTTTTTAAGCGAATCGCTTTTCATTATTTTTGGGCTTTTATAGATAGATAATTTACAGAAAATTCATAAAGGCTTATTGGAAACTTTATTTTATTTTGCCATTTCTATTTTCTGGATGATTTGCACTCTGGCATTTTGATCAACAGTTTGAGGGTTCAATTCCCATCTTGGGAGTCAATGTTTGTAATGGCTCGGAATACTCTGTAAACAGTTAGTTCCTGTCTTATTGGTCCACGAGTGCAGAAATAACCATTGAGCGACAAACAAACAAAGCCATTTTTATTTCATTAATAAATAAATCTTGATTGCCCTAATAACTTGGTGAAAAAAGTTTTCCTCCTCATATCTTACATTATGTAGGTTCGTAACGTTGCTGAGAGAAGACAATGGTGTTTAAAGGACCTATATATAATAGTTAGCTAATCGTAGGGTTTAACACCTCTTTGTTGCTGGGATATGGAAGCTTTAATAGGAACTTATTCGTCAATCGCGTGAATTAACCATGACTCAAAACTATAAATCTGTGATATCAACTTCAGACGATCAAAGTTCAACAGCTCTTAGGTTCGATTCCTAGTTCTTGGATGTTTGCAGTATCGTTCAAATCCATTTTAACTGTAGGTTCCTGTTCAATTAACTTCTACAGCAAATAAGCGATAGTTGAGTGACAAACTAATATGTGGATTGTATTTGCGGTTTATACATATGCTAGAGTATATGCGGATTGTAACCGACTAATATGCGGATTGTATTTATTATTTCTTTCAGCAGATTATATTTATTTATTAAATCAGATTAGATTTATTATTTCTTTTCCGGAATAGAAATTATTAAAGTTATAGTTATATATCCATATGATGATTTTAGTAATAGTATAATCTACCAAACATACTTCCACAGCACTATAAGGTAGAAAAATTAAATGAAACCCATTTTTGTATTTACATCATAGAGTTTAGCTACACAATAGAATATTATCAATGATTTTTTTTTGAAACACATAAGACATAAAGACAATGCACAATAATTTCTAATCAATATTTCAATTGGCAGGTTTCTTTCTAAGCTTTCATTATTCCTTACTTCTATCACTTGTTAATATTCCTAGACCCTAACAACACGAAGGTCTTCCAAAAATTCAGTCAAGCAATAATAACTAAATATTTTCTGCAATTTGTTCTTCGTATAATAGCTTGTGTTCTTTCTCTTATCTTCGTCATTATTATTTACAGTGAATAAGAAGAACCTACTTTAAGCCGTAGGTTATAGGCCTCACCATGGTTTAGAGAAAGGATAGCATTGTTTGGAGCATAAGGTTTTGGGTTTGATCCTAGCCACAATTTAGCAACGGGAAATGGATATTGCGCTTCTAAACGGTGTCGCCGATGGCCATCTTTGTGAAGGCGCCTACGCACTGTTAGCCGCGACTCTTATCATAGCATTCCTGGGCAGTTTTAGAGCAATTATGCTAGCTGACTAACTTCGGTCTTCCTTCGATTACAGTACGATATATTGGTTGGAGTTGCTGTGTTACCACCACCAACCTTCCTTCAGCTACAAAAATAGTTTGGGAGGCTTTCCAAACACGTGAAACGTCACGATTTTTTATTCCGAACTTTTATATCTACACTGCACCCATCCTCCAACTTTCCAATCATTTCTCTACGTGTGAAGTCATCCAGATAATTTCTAGTTATATTTCACGAAAGGCCTCACTTGCATCTTATGTCTTTCTTTCATAGCATCAGCGTCTTTTCCTTTATTATAGTCTCGTTCTGCTCTTGCCAACCGCTCAAATTTTGCGTGCATTCCTGTTGTCCCAGGAGACGTTTTGTTCTCGACAGTTTCATACGCAGGACCTTTGTACTAGATTGCATCTTCACAGCACTGATCACAAGAGAGAACATCTTTTTTGCAATTTCATAGCTATGTATATAACATTTACAATGTTGCTTACGTTTTGCAAGCAAGCGTATTTTTAAGATTAATTATCAAAAATTATTCTTATCCAAAAGTTAATATTAATGTATCTAGAAAAAAGGACGAAGTTCTTAAAAATTGCAAATTATAATCCAAGATCGATAAAAAAAAAGTTTACTGCAAATTAAAAAACTCCAAATTTTAATGTTTCGGATCTAGTCACATCGTAATGAAAGCAAACGAAATTGAAACATTTTCTGTACTTATATTTCTAAGAAGAAAAATTTAATCAGGGAATACTTATCTTATTTTTTTAAATAAAAAGACATTTTTCATGATCCTTTTAAGACTTAAAACAAAATATAAAATCTTTCTTTAAGTCCTATTAGCAATGTAACTTTTGAAATTATAAAATAAATCATTAAATCCAAAATTTTGTTTCAAAAAATTGACCAAAAATTATTTTGGATCCAAATTTCTCTCTGCCTGATTCTCTGTTTATATGTTTAATTAACATTATAAAATTGTAAACAATTTTTCATAATTTTTATATCTTGCTTATACTTTTAAATAACTTTATTTGGTTCCAACAGACATGAAAAAATATCATAAATGACATGTAATTCAGTGTATATATTATATGTAAGGATGAAGAATAAGTCAAATACTTTATTTTAAGACAAAATCAGTGACACAATGAATATTAAGTTAGGTTACAATTAATTAATTTACTTGTTTATTAATTTATTTATTCTCAAGTTCATTATGTTTCGATGATTGAAATCTCAATTCATATTCCTTGATTTTCCTCATTCTTCAGATTCCATCGCTTTTTTCAAGTTTCCGATTTGTTCATTGAACCATTCTGAACATTCATCGCTGAGTTCTGATCTGCTCTTCACTTCTTCCAACACAGTGACCATGCACCCCTGGTTTGAAATGGTGTGGTTAAGTACTTTATTTCAATAATATTATAAAAATTTGAATTTCATGACAATTAATTTTCATATACTTGATATTTAATCAATACATATCTACTACGGATATATATATATATATATATATATATCACAATTGTGAGATCACAATTCTATACGTTATATTTATTGTTTGTGGATGGCAACGTTTAAATTACTTGCAAATGGACGCTGCGTGTTCCATGTGACGAACGCGTTGCAAGGACAATAGAAGAGTTCAATTGTGATTCTGCAGAGTTGAGAAAAGGAAGTCAAGACGTTTTCAAATATCCTTTTAAAAGTCAAGGCGAGGGCACTTTCGCCAACAAATGTTTTTTCTGCCTTACTTGATTACCTTTAACACTATTCTAGACGATTCCTGGTCCTTCCCTCTTTCACTAACAACGGGCCCCTTCGAGATACATGAAATAAATTCATGTTGTAAATAAATACCTAAGATTTGAATTATCTATACAATTACAGTATAATTTCTTTTAAACTAAATTAATTTTTTTATTTTTAATATTTGCTTTAATTATTTTTCAACTTTTTTGTCCGTTTAACGTCATATTTTATTTCAATTTTACATTTATAAAATTATTTGAGAAATGGTCTATATGTCAAAGCTTAAAATATTCCAATATAATTCTTGATCTTTTATTTTCTACTTATCATCGTTAAGGTTTTACATAGTGGGTCGTATTTATGTATTGCAAAGAAAATAATCTCTGGAAAACTTCCAAGTATTGACTGCATTCTATAAGTAGAAATTTAGCTACCATTTCACAGTAACAGTAACTAGGATCGAACTTAGGGCCTTTCATCGTGGAGAGAAGCATAATACTTGTCATTAATATTATCAAAACATTTTGTTATAAATTATTTGATTAAAATTTATAGATTATATTTTATCTAGAAATAACATGAGGCTTCCTATTAGTTTTCAGTATAAATCAAGTATGTAAAAAAGTGAAAATCGTATCCTATTCAATATGTAAATAAATAAAAAAGACATATTATTTCCATTTAGTTTTATGGTAATATAAACTTCCTAACAGAATCTGAAGTTGCATAAGAAAATGATATTAGTGTTTCACTGCAAATGGAATGCTTAATTTTTAAACATTCCATATTTTCCCCACAAATAAGTAGCGCTGAATAACACAAAAGCTTGATAAATGATTTTGTCTATTTCTTGTTAACTTTTTAAAATTAAAAATTGTTGTAATGTGAAAAAATAGAACCATATCATGATTTACTTATTAAATGGCACTTTAAATTCGTGTGAATAAAAAATATTCTTAAATGTGGTGTCCTACTATTTATTCCTTGTTAAATAAGCTTACTTGGCAAAGTTGATGTTGTCACTTAACTTGCGGCCTTTAATATCTGTTTTGAAAAATTCTTTTTTGATTCCTAGCAGACCCCCACTGTTTCTTAGTTCACCAAGTTCTGGAAATGACCGGATTTTCATAACGATAGTTATTAGGATATAGCACATAATTTTTCTTAAGCAGACAAGTAATATGTATTGTTGTTGTTGTCTTGTGCCAACTAGGCTGGCAGTATGGGGTGCGCTGCTGCACTTTTCCAACTGAACCGTAATTTAATGGGAAATCCGACTTCTTCAGTACATACATGCCATAGGTATCGGTTTATAGGGTAGGCAACCATTCGCAGCTCATTTATACAAAGAAAGGACAAAGACAGGAGGGAGAGAAAGAACGTCCATACTCGAACCAGGATTCGAATATAGGACCACCCAGTTAAAATACTTTTATAATCATTATTTAATATTATTTTATATGTATGCTATTACTTGATATCTGTAGCTCTCTATAGATTTAACTTTAAATTACTGAATAAAAAATTGTTGTCTGTACACGTGTTTCTAATTGGCTCTTTTAGCCTTCTGTTGTTCGCCATTTTGTTTTTCAATTTCCAAAATTTCTAAACACTTTTTTTTTTTTTTTTTCATTTTTTAGAAACTTATCAAATGGCATTTTTGACACCAATAAAAACATAATATTAAAATTAGTAGTTAACAAAACAACTATTTAATAGATTCAAATCGCTGCTTAAAACATATAAATTGATTTCGTTTTAATCTCCGGTACTACTAAAGAGTTGCCTATAATATTGAAAAGCCATTATATTGTAACTAATTATATCACATATTACTATGTTCAAATGCCAAAATTATCTTCCGTATTTAAGTATACCAACTTTTCATCATTAAAATTTTTTGGCACACTTGATTTAATTACAATATTAAAAATGTAATATAAAAAATATTGTTTTACCACAACTTCTATTTGTTCTTCTCTTGGCTTTTCTTCCATATATGCTTTGAAGGCATCCTATTTATAAAGAATATATAATATTAAAAAATACAATATTTATATATTTCATTAATAGTGAAAGTTTAAAAACAAAATAGCATATATGTATACTCATAGCATTATTTTCAATGTGTGGAATTGTTTCTTGCCTGATAAATTAATAAAAATTATTTTCCGATATCTTAAATGTGATTAATTTAAATTATTTAATTTATTTTATTAATTACAGAAAACATACCTTTTGCTAATTGAAAACCTTATTAAAACGGATTTATTAGTATTATTTGATTCAAAGTCATGATAAAAATAAATTTTTACTTTATTATCATTTGTATATTAATTTTTTCGTGTGTTAATTAATATATAAATTTTATAAAATATACTGCCTTTATTCATTGCAACATTAAAAATAAAATTTTGTTGTTTAAAAAATCAACGAAAATTAGTTGAATGAATTGTAAGAACTGAATTAAGAAAATTATAGAATTTTGTCAAAATACATGAAGGGACAAAATGAAAATATTTTTAAATAATATTTATTAAAAAAAAATTATATATCATAAATTTAATTTGTAAATATATGTTTTTTAAATTGTTAAATTAAATATAAATTTTATACAAATATATTCATAAATAATTACTCAATTTTAATCAAATTATCGAATACATATACTCTCATTTGATATTGTCAATAAATTATGCAGAATTTATTACATTTTTTGAATAAAATTAAACAAATTTGATTCATTAATTTTATTCAAAAAACTTTTAAATAATCAAAACCGAATAATTTTTCATTCCTTCAATCAAATGATTGGGTTTATAATTTTCAAAATTCAAATTGTGATAATATCTATTTTATATAAAATTTCGGTTAATTTATCTGATAATTAAAATCAAAATTAAAATCTCAGCATCTTCCAATTCTTACAATTCCAAAACATTACGCCGCAAATAGTTAAAGGGTAAAATTTAAAAATATATTTTTGATTATTAACAATACACTTTATTTTTAATTAAGTTAGTCATAAATCTAACAGAAGATATGCCTATTTTTTATCAAGTGATTGTTAAGTTGTTAATTAAAAATATGATTATAGTTTAAAATGCTATAACTTAATGTAAATTATTTAAAATTAATTTTTAAAATATTAGTCCTTTGTAGATCCATAAGTATTTCATTAGAATCAATCAATCTTATGACCATCAATCATCAAAATGATGAAATGACTTTTAATGAGAATTATATTAACTATTAAATATAACTTACTCTCGTTTCTTCAGGATCACTCCCAACAAATTGTTGCATCTGGAAATATAAAATATTTTAATGCATCTTTAGAAAAGAAAATCGGTTTGATTTGGAGATGATAATTACAACATATTATGTATATCAGTCGTGTCATAAATGTGCCCTAGTGGTAAAATATAGAAATAATGTTTTCTGGATAGAATGCCTCATGTTCGATTCTAGCAACTGTTTTTAAAACGATTTGATGCTTATTTCGTATAAGCATATTTATATACATAGATAATCATTTTTTTTTTATTTCCAACGTGTATAGACGTAACGTATTTCAACGTAACGTATTTTATCAAAGAATTTTAAAATGTGTGAAACATATTTCAAATGAACATGCAACAACTTAGTTTTGAAAAACTCATTGTAAAACCTAAAATTCTTGATTTATTAAAAATTTACACTCTTATTTTTGAATATTTTATTTCAATAACTAGTTTACCAATGAAGACATTTATTTTATTGGTGAAAATGCACTTTAGATCCCCTACTTGGCGCGTTTTCAAAATCGCCGATGCCATCGCGAAAATTCTACCGCTATTCCAAAGTGAAACTTAATTAGCTACCAATGAAAAGGCTAAAACAAAAGAGTAATTAATGAGGATGCGCGAAAAAGCGCATCAAATTCGAGAATTGGCGAAGTAGGGGACTTAAAGAGCAATTTAACCACTTTATTTTTAACGAAAATTACGTATAATTTATTTGTAGTAATTTTTAATATTCATAATTTTTAATTTTATTAGCAATCTCATTCTTTATATTTTTTACATGAAACAGTGCTACCGAATATTCAAATAATATTAAGCAACAATGCATTTGTTGTACGAAATATTTACAAATTAGGTTTCAAAAGATTTTTTTGACAATCTGTAAATATATTATTTTGTTTGTATGTTGAATTTTTCCAAGATTGAAATAAAATCAAATGCTTACAATATCATGAAACTCGATTACGATTTTGATCTTAAGCCAACTTAAAATAAAACTAAGATCCCTTTCGATATTTTGATGACATCATTTTCACTTCATTTAAGCAGTACTTAATACTGATTAGAACTGAAATTAAAGTAGCTTATAACTTGATGTAATTAATTTGAAACATTTAACATTCTACTCCGGAACTCTTCTCGCTTTAGGAACAGAGGCTTAAGAACAGATGATTCTTTTTTCCTTCTTTTATAGTTGTCATCTACTGATAACTGCTGTAAATAGAGGGAAAATATTTAAGCCATCATATCCTCACTTAATTTCTAAAACCTCTCAATATGTTTTTTAAATAATAATTTTTTATTTTTCGAAAAATATCGGGGTTTTTTTTCACTTTATCATATGTTTTTACGCTTTTACCAACATGACGCTGTTCATAAATGCCTTGAAAAAGAGCCCAGAATTCAATATTTCGAAACAAAAAGCTTTCAAACATTCAATGCTTACAATTTTTTTTTAATTATTTTTGAATGAAATATTAAAAAATAATTTAATTCATTTCAAATAAAACATCAAAGCATTTAATGTCTTGTGTTTTCCGAAGCTTTTGTACCAAGCTGCCAACCGAATGATTAGCATTTTAGCCCTCGGTTCAACAACTCTTGATTGAACCAAAAGCCTAACTTCAGTTCCTTAATGGAATTGAGTGTTTGTAGTTGTTCGGAATCCTCTCTAAACTGTAGGAACCGGACTAATTACCTCTCGTATGCAGAAAATAACCATTGGACGACAGATAAACCAGTCCAGAATTCACAACAATCTTTTTAAAACTTTTGACTTATATATCACTTGCTTTTTATTTATTTATTTATTTAAGTATTCAAATTTTGCTCATACTCAATATGACATGAAATTTAACTAGATTGATTGTTGTTTTTATCAGCATTTGTAGTTTTGATTTTGAATATTGAATTTGATCTTTTTGAATTTGATTATTAAATTTTTTTAAACTAAAAATATTTTTAAAAAGTTAACTTTTTAGTATTGCAGTAAATTTGCTTTTAAAAAGAATGCTACACTTACGAATTTTTATGCTTTCGAAAAATCTTATTTTAGTTATATAACGCTATTTATTTGAATTCATTCAATTATAATTCATTTGAGATTTCAATGTCAACTACACTAAATATTCATATTTTAAGTTGCATCGTTTTATATTGCTATTTTCATTTATTCATTTTTTTCATGCATAGTATATTTATCCCTTCTTTTTTATTTTATTCGATAATTTTTATATAGATATTTCTCAATGTAGATGTACAAATTATCATGATTATATTATTGCCAATATTCTTCTGCCAATAAAACTTTGATATACCATGTCTCGTTAACAAGAAAATAAAAATGAATATGAAAATTAAATTTACTGATTAAAATTTGTTTGCATTTGCTCGCTTTTATTTTTTCGTAACTGCTTGAATTTGATTTTTAATAGTCTTTTCATTTGATTTGAGATCCCAATACTACATATAATTATTATTTATACTTCTATTTCATCAATATAAACCATGCGGTAAAATTTTTATCACACAATTTTCCAAAATTGAAGGTATTTTTAACATACATACATAATTATCTAAAACTTTGAATTTGATTATAAAATTTTACATTTTTATTGCTAAACTGCTTAATTTGTTTATTTTTGCTTAATGTCATTTTTGAAAGTTTTAATATTTATTATATACATTTATACGGAATTATATTATTTGCTTGTCACACTTTTCCGAGCGAGACTTTAGATTACATAATTTTTCCTAACATATTTGACGTCAAAATGAAAATGTAAAAGTTGTTTCAGTTGAAAGAAGTTTAAGCATACTTTTTTCTTCTAACATAACACAATATTCATTAGAATTTGTTTATGATCAATTCATACTTTCATTAACCTGTTTTTCTCCATGTTTACATAAACCCACTCTTAAAATTAAGTTTGCGAAGGCTCAATATGTATAGTAGTTCATAAAATCGAATATAAAGTTATTTATATTGATACTAGTTTAATATTTTGAAGACAGACAAATCGAAAATAATACCAGTTATGTAAGCTTACGAAACATTGAGCACTGGCATGTATTTCCTGCGGTTTATCCGCAGGAAAACAGCTGCATGCAATCCGAAAATCAATTGTAAAACTCTGACAGCTGCTCGCACAAGGTCAAACATTTTTTTTAAAGCATTCAATGTATCTCATCCTGAATTCTGTTGTTTCAGGAATAAGTCCTGTTGTGAACTGATATTATCCACCATGTTTTTATGTAACTCCTCATGCCATTCAACTGCCTTAATGGATATGAGAGGCAACACATTTTGACATATTTAAATAAGGCAGCTATTCACAGTTTCTTTTATTCTATTACTTGAATAAAGAGGAAAACATGCAATCCAACTCATCATAATCTTTGATTCATATTATTGGAATTAAAACAAGTTCCATGAAATCAATAAATGGAAATTGATGTGCCAATGGGAGTTGAATTTTAAAGTTAATTAATGTGTATAATTCATATTCGATTAAAATTTATGTGAATCTAGACTAATTATATATAAGGTAATGTAGATGTAGACAAGATTAATGTAATATTGACGACTATTGCAAAAAACATCATCTACAGCAAGTAAAAGTTAAGTTACAATTACGCAACTCCTTATACTATGAGTTTATCAAATTAAACACGTCATTAAAGCATAAGAACAAAGCAGTATCATATTAAAATATAGCACAATAAGCAATCTACTCTTCAAGCAGTAGTAAGAATGCCTCGAGTATCAATCTGAGCAAAAATCTATTCCGTTAAGCTGTAGCAATATAAAGAATTTGCTGGTCAAAATGTGCTAAGACCACCGTTTGTGACGACACGAGTAGTTGCCTGAGTAACATAAAGTCAAAATAGATTAATCTATACGCAAATCAGTACAAAATACTAATCTATTAAAGTGTAACAGTACCGAAAACTCATTTGTTGCAAAAACTGGATAAACCACCTTTTGTGACGAGTAGTTGCTTGCTTAGCTTTAAGGCGACATACATAGACGCAATATCGATAATAACATCGACGGACGATTATCAGCGGAAGTATAGTTGAGACACTAAAAATCTACCCTCCATTGAATTAGTTTTGAGTTTTTCGAAACAGTTGAAGTAACTTATCTAACACGACACAAATATATTATATGGGTCAAACGACTAAAGTTCAGATAGGATGTTAATAAATCTGATACTTATGATTCATATACTAGCACTTTTAACGATCTTTGTGAGACCAAAAATCAGCCTAAGATAAGATTATTCAAAAATAAATTCATTTCAAATTTGTCCTACAAAATGACAAATGGCGCCAAATTATTGACCGAATGGCTGTTAGGGCAAGTGTTATTACTTCGTTGACAGTATAATTTTGTACTTATTGATTTATAAAAGAATATCTGAATTCACAGTGACGACTACTTGGAATATCTCAGTATACTGTCCTAATATCCGGCAACTATCGTTTTTTTAACCAAGCCAAAAGATCCATCTATTCGATAAATTTACTTTTGGAGCATGTAACGATATTCCTCCCGACAACAGATAACAGCTTGTAATGTCCATAAATATATTTGTAGAAATGCGCTTTAATAATAAGACCATTATATAAGGAGAAAATGATTTTAGATTTCAGTTCTAGGAAATGTTGAACGATAACGGATAGATGTTGTCTTTTGGCTTTATCCAAGAATTTTTCGAGTATGGAAGAGTTTTTTACGTTATGCATGTCTCTTTATTATATGTTGATATGGTCTACACTCTATGAACATTCTTTCCGAGAGGTAAAATTGAGGGTATATATTACATATAAAAATCCTTAGAATAACTTTTCCGCTGTAAATTAATTCATCACTTTTAGGCAATTTCTGTATCGACGTCATGTATTAAATTGACAAATCCACCTATAAATACTCATCGTTAGACTGCCCTATTAATTTCTACTCCATATTGTAACTAATACATGTGTTGCTTGTCTTATATATTTGCAAAGAAATGTACGCTTGACCATTCGAGTAGTTTTTCTCCGGATGAATGAATCCATACATTTTCTTGGTTCACATATTTTTTGATAACAGGTTTGTATAAGAAACATTGAATTTATTCCTTAAATTTTTTTTTAATTTCGAAAATTATCTCAATGCAAGTAATTTTATCTAAATCCAGAACATTTAACTAGTGGCCAGCCAAGATGATAGCGGTGAGATTAACGCCTTTGGATTCATTTCTAGAATTTGTGCAATCGACTCCCATCTCGCCACAGATGTTTGCGGTGGTTCAAAGAAATCGTTAAACTAAAATATCCAATCGACTTATCTCTTGTGTGTACAAAAGCATTGCTGAGTAAAAAGCAATTCCAAACTAACTAATATACACAGAGATTCTAAAAGAATTCGTTAATATGTGAGTCTAAATATATATCGTTTAATGAAACAGGATAAAATTTAGGTTATAGGAAAGTCCACAAGGAATATCAAGGCCTTTAAATTGCTATCCAGATTTTTCAGTGATACAATTTTAAAATAAGTCTAGCGCTCAGCATAACTTAGTGACCACTTAAATTGACTAGAATTGGATCTATTAAAATTCATACCTATAAAAATAGCAATTTTTAAAATTTATTATTAATTTATAAAATATATATTCAATATTTAAAATGAAATATTGCATTGTATCTTGAAGAGAGGTTTTAGTAGTAAGATATTTTCTATTAAATATATAAAATTTTATTTTTACTTACATCGTGCTCCTCTAAACACTGGGGTGCCTCACCCTTATCCATCATATCTAAGTAAGAAAAAAAAAGATGTTATTGGTTAATAAAAAAGCAACCATTTTATAAGTACTACATGATTTACATGGATCCCGTTATCTAAATGATACCAAGATTATTGCCAAATTATTTTGGATTTGCAAATAGTTGGTTGCTTCTATATTTCTTTGCATGTTCTTTTTTATTTACACATTTTTACTACCGTCTTTCTCTCATATATTCGTTTACATGTAATTTTATTTTGGGTCCTTTACGCTTATTCAATTGCGAAGTAAAGCATTTTTTTTTTCTCGTTAAAACGAATAGGAAGCTTCTTTACTTTTGGATAAATTAGAACATTGATACGAAAAACGTTTATATTGAAAAATGAATACTATGAATTAATGTGATTTGTGCGCGAGTATCAAATTTATTTAATAGAAGTCAATTATTCAAAATTGTTCTTCGTTTGGCTGCTTTTGAGTAATAGTTTTTAAGCGATTTGGCAATTTATGATAAGCACCCATGAAAACTAAGTAGTACTTAATTTTATAACATCCTCCTAAAGCTCAAAATATTTATTTCATCAAAGTATTTAGGAAATTAGTTAAAACTTCTATTAGTTTCCGAAGTATTATTTAGATTCAGCTCTTATTAAAAGTTCTATTCTTATCAGAATAAAATAATTACTTTACTCTAATGAGATTGAATTGAAATTCTACTCTCTTACTAGAAATGAAATTGTAATTTTTTATAAGAGCAATTATACATTCGCGATACCAAATTCTCTATGTCTGCAATACAATGAAAGAAGTTGTACCCTCGATTTTAAGTCAGAGATTAATGACATTTATGGAAATTACTGCATGTACAGTTATTACTGTAGTTTCAACACGACACCTTGATTCGCTGATACCAGTAACTGGCTCATGGTGATGAATCAATCACTAGACAACTATTCACCAGATATTTCCTATTGTCTATGAAAGTCCATACTACTCGAGCAAGTTGTTCTTGCCCGAGTAGTTCTTACTTTCTAGAGAAACAAATGAACATTTTTCGTATCGGGGAAGGTCCGTGAGGTATCCGCAACATAAAGTGGTAGATTATCACTTGAAATTGCGTCATTTTAAAGAACTTTAGTAAAGAGTAGAGCGATAGTCATTCTAATAACTGATCATTATTCAGACCGCTGTTGTTTGGTTGGTATGGGCGTCTTTCTCATCATTGTTCTCACCGTCGTGTTCACTTAAAGCAACTGGGGCAGCTCAAGTATGGAAGATAGCCTTCTGCTTGGTTTCTATTTCTAAATTACAAAGAGTCTCAACCTGTAGTTTCCACCTAATTGGTGGAACTCAACTTTAACTAAATACAGGGACGTGTCTGGTGCACTCAAACAGCCACCAAAAGATATACCTTCAATGAAAACAAGAGTTACTGGAACATGTATATATTCGCATCCTTGTCATCACTTCTGGAGAGGAGTCAGCATAACCCTATCAAATGCAAGTTAGCAATCCATGTTTTCCACGATGCCATTAAATACGGATGTGACCATCATAAAGCTTTAAACAGAACATGGCATCGAGCCATTTCTTCATTCAAATTCATCATTGATCAGACCATTAAAGGCGTTTCTATCTGTGACGTAGCATCAACGTAGCCGAAACCATGGTGTTGAGCTGAAAGTCCATACTATTGCAATCGTCATCGAAGTGGCTGTCTTTAAAACCACCCCATTTCTAAACTCTGAGTTCGTTACTTAACAGTGCGATTGATTAAGAGAATGTGGACAATATGTTTTTCTTTTTAACTGTTAATGATGGCAAGCTATTGAGATACGGCACTATGACAATCTTCAATTCATAGATTCTATATTCTGTTGACAATCATGAGATCTCGACCAATATGAATGGCAATACTGCAGTACGATAAATCTCCGTCCAATTTATCCCCAATTCCCCGAATCCATTCAGTCCTCAATTTATCGATTCCATAATATATATATGAGTAATATATATATAATATTATATTCAAATATTCATGGGATCTCTACCAATATGAGTACCTGAGGTACAATAAACCTCAGTCCCGATGTATCACCATTAGATGTCTTTTAACATTAAAAATATACTGTTAAACATTTTTTTTCTTACACGAGGTATCACAAAATCTTTTTATTGGGAGGGAGAGTTCAAATGCGATTTTTGTCTCAGAAACCTGCTATGCATATGCAATTTCTTCATTTAAATGCACTGCATCTGTCTATAGTCTTTTATTATATATGAATCAGTAGAAAAGCTAATTATTTGCATATTATAGCACTTTCTTACCGTCGTGTAAATTGTATATGCATTAACATACTGCCTTCCCTTGGTATTCAAGTTAACACATCAAATCACTATTCTCAAATTATAATTTCATTATTTTTTTTATTTAAACTAGTTCATTATTATTTCATATATATTTCCGAACAAAAGACGAACAATGAATTAAATGGAATTCTAAAATTTAAATTATAATTTAAACTTTTAAGAAAAACTATAGATATAATATATAAAAATAAATACAATCAATGTACGCCATCTATTGGATGCACATAACAATATTTAAATCCAAACTTTTATTCTTTTTATTCACACGCTAAATATTGTTGTGAAAACACAATAGTTTTATAAAAATGAATTTTAATTTAAATTGAGAATCACCAAAATTAAAATATTTGGATCTACCAGTAGTCTGTATTTTCATTCACAAATTGTTACGGAAATTGCAAAAATGGATTTAAAAGCTAAAAATGACTTTAAAATTCGCCTTACCTTTTGCGGCATTCCTTGTAGATTCAAAGTCCTCATCACAGGGATTATCCTGAGCTGCTGCAATGCAAAAGCATCCCACGCAGCAGATAAATAAAATCGATACGATCTGCATTTTGCCTTTGTAGATAAAAAAAAATCGATGTACTTCTGCGCTTTGAGGCAAATTACTTATATAACGTTGCTCGAACCACTGACATACTTTTTGTAATCAATTCAAAAGCTGTTTATTAAGTTTAGCATAATGGCAACAGTAATGAATTATTATCTATAAATATTTTCCCAACTGCACAAATACGATATTCCAGAATAGAATTATCGAAAATGTATTTTTTTTATTTCATTTTGTAAAAAAAAAAAGTCCTTCAGTGTGATTTTTCTTTAGCAATATCCTGATAGAATCATATTTGTCTTATATTTATTCCAAACCATCACGCGATTTAGTAATTCACTGTCCGCACTTGAACATTGTATTACTCGAACAGTATTTGCCTGTTTGTCTAGAATTCCTGTTTGTTCGAAATAAGTTCAATTATTTCGTTCGCACAATGCTTGATATTTAAATCGACAGTTGAAAAAGGAAGAAATTACTAAATTGTATAAAAAATTGTCATTTATTGTATTATTATGAATATTTATCAAAGAGAAAAATAATATATTTTTAATAAGTACTAAATCTAATTTTATGTTACTTTGAGAATAAATGTATGGTTAATTATGTCATGAAATTCCATATCGTATGTTAAAAATGTATTGCAAATATGAATGTCTAAAATACCACAGCTCTTAAAGTGAATTTATTAGCAAAAC
This sequence comes from Latrodectus geometricus, assembly GCA_026290005.1. NCBI lineage: Eukaryota > Metazoa > Arthropoda > Arachnida > Araneae > Theridiidae > Latrodectus > Latrodectus geometricus. The sequence continues at coordinate 216,802 of JAPDSC010009445.1, read as the reverse complement.
ACAATTTCGTAATTCTTCTGAACATACAAGATCTTGTACAGTTTATAATTATGAAAAATATAGTTTGTAAATTTTTAGGAGAATTACACAAATTTATTATTAACAAAACACAAAATTAAGGTTAACTTGATGATAAACCTTTATATTTTGCTCCCCAAAAATGCTTTATGTAAATCAAAAAACTAATTAATTAAAAATATAAATTTCTGGAAATTAATACAGTTTTCAGAAAAGGAATGATTTTTATTAGGAAAAATAATCTGTAATTTGTAAAAATTAAAATTCATAAGATTAAGTATCTTTCTTTATGTAGTAAGAGGAAATTTATATATATATATATATATATATATATATATATATATATATATATATATATATATATATACATAACTTGGCGCAACAAGATGAAAGAAAAACATTTTTTTTTAATTCATATATTTCATTAGTTACATTTATGGTACTTAAGTTGAAGTCGAATTTAGTTAAATTAATTATGATGAGAATAACAATTGACTATTTTAACAAAGAACGGATGGTAAGTGGGAAAACTTAATTCAAGATTCAAGAACAGTTTCTGTGGTCACAGTCACAAATGAAACAATCTTCAATTTTTGTGTCGCAGTTGCATGGTGATAAGGCATTGTTCTTGTGGTTGAAAAGTAATGAGTTTGATACCTCGCTCATCCGAGGATAATAATGCTAACAGATCCTTCATTCAGTAAACTTGTGTGAAATTTAATATTCATGCGTTGATATATTTGAAAAGAAGAGTGCCAACCTAAGAGTCGATTTTGTAATTTGACTGTGATCAACTACTATCCTTTTGTAATTCAAAATGTGTACATGTTGGCTGTGTTTAGAAACAACTGGCAGACAGAAATAGGCTACTCCAAACTAATCCCATATAAAAATCATTAGGATAAAACGACCGATTAAAAAAATTGGAGCTTACCATGTGGTAGGATTGCGCTTTTCATATTAAAAATCATTCCAAACCATTGTTGAACAACCAGTGGTAGTTAAGATAAAAACTGAACTTTATCTTTCCTCCTTTACAATTCTTAGGGTGAATGATTTAAACATTTACAATGAATTAAATCTGGAATGAAAGTTTTCCCGATTTCCAGTGTGACACCTAAATGCTGCCTATTTTCTAACGAAACATCTTTTGGGAAGGCATTAAATACAGTGACTATTGTAAAGGTCTTAAAATAACATTAAACTGTTTGGCTCTTATAATTTCTTCAAGGGCGTCTATCAGTGTGAGTGTTTTGGGGTTTTCTTATTTATGTAGGGGTATGATACACTTTTAATTATAACCCCATAGTTATTAAGGTAACTAGTTTAAATTTATGTTGCATGTGCATTAAGATTTGTGTAAGTGGTTAGGTTGTTGAAGGATGTTTCCGACTACCCTTTTCTGTCGGAATTCTTCTTGATGATTAAACGAGCGAAGCAAAATAATAAAAAACCACTTGTCCACTTCGGAACATTTCCTTAACCAAATGGCTACATTGTAATAAGCAGATCCTTTTTAATAAAATAAATATATTTTATTACGAATTTTGATTTTCTTTTCTTTTGAATTGGTATTTATTTTGAATTCTACCCATTCTCATTCACGCACTACTATATATATATATAATATATCTAAACTTTATTAGATTACATCTGTTTCCTTATTTCTCTTTAAGATGTCCCAGTTTTTAATTTTAACTGCGACGGTTTCTTATTATTAAAAGCGATATTTCTAAGGTTGTATTGTCATTAGTTTTGGGGTAAAAGTTTACTTACAGGTACCCCCACCCCCTTTTTCTTTCTTTTTTTTTACACCAAAATAGGCACCAAAAAAGTGAATATCAAAATTACAGCTCTAAAAACATGTTTGTTAAAGCATTGAACATATTAGAGCTACCAGAACTTAAATTTTATCACCAATATTTATCGCAAATGTTTTTGACAAACTAAGGAGTACCCCAATCTACATCGAATCTGGTTTTGGAATAACAAATTTTGTTATAAGAGTAAATTATGAATATGTCGATGTTGTGGTTTGTTTTCTTGAGCCCTTTATAAGCTAATACTTTAATTGTAGTAATAAAGTAATAATTATTAAGTAATACTTAAAATTACCCTTTTACTTTTAAAGGAAACGAAATTTTTTTGCTTTGAATAAAACCCATTGCATGCATTAAATTAAGTTATATTCAGACATACTCTGAATTTAGTTTTAAGCATGTTCTGATGCGTGTGATTGTGAGACCAAGGAAAAAGGTTACACAATATCCATTGTATGTAATAAAAATCATTTCCTATTTTACTTATTTGTAATAATTTTTGATGTTGAGAAGATTATTCTATTGCATGTCTATTCAATTTCGAAAATACACCTGATTCTGTTAAAGAATTTGAAAAAGGGCATTGGAGAAAATATTTTCTACACTTGTATTCGAACTTGCAATAATCTATTGATTTAAATAAAATTCAATGGTCATGGAAAAATAATATCTAATGCTTTCAAGACTGTTTGGGAAAATACAGGAAAATTGTTTTTACTGTCATGTTTTCATTTTATGAAATCTTTGTTATTACATACTGCATAATTTTTCCTTTGCGTTTTCTTTTTCTATAAATCGGCCTTTTAATATCTTTATCCACGGGTGTAAAATATAATAATTAAATACTTTTTTTTAACTGAGTTCATATGCATATAAAAATATACTACAATCTACATAATTATGTAGCTTATTTTTATATTTAAAACCTGCTATTGTGTTATTAAAACAACTTGGCGTAAATTTAAAAGTTCACTTGCTAAGCGAATATGCAAATATTAAACATATAGTTGCAAAATGAATGTCGCCAAGCTGAGCAGAAAACTGAATATTGGAGATTTTAATAATATACCATCAATACAAAATAATATGCCAAAACTTTTATTTAGGATGAGAATTAAGGATAATTTTTTATTGATTCTTCACTTATCCTTTACGCTCAACATAATCTTTTTCGTACGACCATGCTTTTCTAAAAATAAAACCAAATTTATGCCAAATTAGTACTGAACAGGAGGATATATATATATATATTGTATTTTTACATTTTCATACGAATATAATTGTCAATGCGAATGCACGCTCTTTCGTACTTGCTACTCATGGTCCAAAAGGCAATGATGTGTGAGTGATATTTATAAATATTAAACTCCCACAAAATCCTACAACTATTCGACTAATTCCTGTAAATTCCTTTTCCTTGAGTTAAATGTCAAGGAATAATCTAAAATACAGTTATTTGGCTAAGTTCAAAAAATTATTTTTGATGATATGTTAATAACATAATATTTAGAACTCTACTGCACACATAATCTAGATTTAAACTTATAGTCATTTTGGAAATTAATTGTCAGTTAAATATTGCTTCAAATTTCACTATCTATATATAATACATACGTTGGTTATTACTGGAGAATTATCTGAACATTTCTTTTATTGTTGTTGTTGTTGTCGTGTGCCAGCCAAACTGGCAATATTGGTTGCTCTGCTCCACTTTTCCAACTGAACCATATTTGGTGTGGAGTCCGACTTCCTCAGTACACACATGCCATAGGTACCCGTTTATAGGGTAGGCAATTATTCACACACGCACAAAGAAAGGACAAAGACAAGAAAGAGAGAGAGAGAAAGTACATCCATGCCCGAGCCAGGATTCGAACCCAGGTCCAACCCATCTGTAGTCAGGTACGCTAACCACTAGATAGGTTGGGTGGCAACATTTCTTTTATTTTAATCAATTGTTGTTATGAATACAATTGTAGCAACTAAAGATTATTGACTCAATTAAGATTGAGAATATTAACTAAATACTATAGTTTCTATAACTTATCAGAATGGGTTTGATGTATACATTGGAGCAAAATATCGTTTTATTAGTGTATTACAATAAAATTAATGCACTCTTCAGTAGGCTGTGAGATTAATTGTGATGACAATGCAAGCTTATACACCATGAGACATGGAATTGATTAAGCAACGATTGTCTCTCCATTATTTATACTGTCACAACAGTCTGAAAATTTAGATCATAATGTAAATAAAGGGAAATTGGTTGTCCAATGCCCAGAGACTTCAAAAATCTCTCAGGAGTATTAAAAACTCGGAAACGTTAGTGCCTTATAAAAATTTGTCGACGCACTCATGAATGATATCAACATATAGCATTGCAAAAGATGTTCTTTCATTCTTAAAAATCACATTCTAAGTTGTCACATTAAGGAACAATAACGCACCTCTCAGTAAGGGTTGTTGGATTCACCTGCGTAATCAGACAACAAGGAGCTAAAGCTCGATTCTCCATTAAAAACGATTTTCTTCCAACAGGAGGATTTTCAATTCAATTGTCACTGGATTCATTCCAGGAAACACTATCAGGGAAAAGACACTAAAATATTTCAAATAATTGTTTTTATATTCTCCCATTGAATCTTGGAAAATCGGAATATGATGTTAAATTGTTAATAATATATATTGTCATACTTGCGTCGGCGCTTTATAAGTTCGAGGACGTATAGCTCGTGACAATGATTTTTTCATAATATTCATTGTTGCTGTAAATTGAATTATTGGCATAATTAGCCAAATGGAATTTTATAGTGTGTTCAATGAATTTATTACAATGCAGCTACAATACAGTTTTGTAATTAATTCTCCCTTTGCGAACTTATTTTTTGTACTAATATGTATAAACAGTAATTAAAAAATGTCATAGCAAATAATTCGATCAGTAGGTTTGCAAATTTGAAATAAAGGAGTTTTTTCTTTCAATATTTATACCGCTAACTATTTGATTGAGCTATTTTTCCTGATATTCATACTACTCATTATGATCAGAGTCTTAGTTAAACCCAAGATGAAGTCAAATTTTGATAAACCTTTCTTATTAATCTAGAAATGGTTAAACTGTCTTTGTAGTCAATAACGAACGTGCTACTATCCAACTGCCAGAGAAAACGCTTTTCTCAAACAGAGAATATTACTCTATTGCAGTCCCTATGTTTTAAGTATTTCTTAGTAATCCTGAATATCAATTAAATACAACAAATAAAATTTGTGTCTTATGTGATGTATTAAATTGATAGAACTAAAAAAATAATCTAGATATAATTTTAAGTTTATTGATTGATCTTTTGTTATCAGAAAAGGATACCCAAGTTTAATTTATATAGAGGTAATGCTCAATCTTACAAATGTAATTTTGTTTTCTTATATCCTGATTGCACTTTTTCATTTCTATAAATTTAGCATATCCCATTCTATGTAATTTAGTCATTTGTTCTGCAGTTCTGCTTATTTAAGGAATCTGGCAACCAGTTAAAATTTGATTTGGAAGTTATATTCTGTTAGTTAAAGACGGTCTGAAGTTAGTCAGATTTAGGGAAAATGTTACATAAAAGATATGACCAGAAGCTATTTTCAGGAGATAATTATTTGAATGTGCTTACAAAACAAGAAAATATTGGTTTTGATTTGTGTTTTGGAATCAAGAAAATATAAGTAAACAGAAAGGAAATATACAATACAAAATAATGGTTGAAACCCAAGGAATAAGTAATCAGCGGTTGACATTAATGTAAATAAAATTTTTAATATTGTTTTCTTTGGAAATTATATTTCAATGAACAATTTTCGGAAGCGTTTTCTACCCTAATGCATATAGAACTAGAAGAAGATTACTAGTTTAATTCATATTCTCATTTCAAAACCAGTTGTCAAGTATTATTCATTCTGGTTGATATTTGGGAAAATAAGCACTTCCTCCTTTATTTTGATGCTTATAACTTTAAACTGAAAGAGTTAGATGGGTAAAGAAGTTTATATTTAAGCAAATCAAAAGAAGGCTTATGCTTGTGAAACCTACATATTGTCTAATTTTCCATTCATAAAGTGCATTTTGGATTAAAGAGGTGCCAACTCAGATGTTAAACTCGTCACGTGATAGTATTTTCAAATTAAAAAATTATTAATCTTATTTAATGGCTCCCATTTACAGAAAATGTTAGCCCGAAAATAACACAATAATAATAAATTTATCAGCAAAGTTCTATGTGACGCTAGAATAACAACTTTAAATTTTGAAATTAAGAAACACAATTATTTTTATTGCTTTAACGAGTTCAATATAATGCATATGTAGAAGAATAAAAACGTATACTTGGTATAATTCTACCACTAGTTGATTGCAAGTCAACAAAAGGAAAAGTCATAAACGATATTAGAGGTTTTTACATTTTTTTTTATCTTTTAATACTTTTTAAAATAAGACTATAGATTTTAAAAACATACAATTTTTTTTAAACAGTGATATATATATCTACACGAATGAGATTTTTTCCCATAATCATAAAGTAAAGAATTCATTTTCAAAATGCGCATTGAATCCATTTTTTTTTCTATTGCGCATATTTTATGTTTAATGTCAAAAAACATGTTTGGATAACTATTTTCCTTTCTTCAGCTATCAACAAGCAATTAGATTTTACCACGTGAAATTATTCAGTTTTTTATCAGCTTAAAAAAATGAGAAATAGTTCCCTATGGTGGGAATTCGTATTTGGCGCATTTTTTCTGAATGAATTTTTTTATCGTCTAAGAAATCAAAACTTCCAACTGCCATAAGCCTTACTTTTATCCTTTTATCACATTTTGGCTCAAAATTTAAATGATTGATTTATTACATAGTATTCGTTAATTCAATTTTATGGTGCATTATTTCATGTCATTATTTTCTTTTAATATATTTTTGATTATTAGATAGGATAAATATTACCATTTTAAAACATCAAAATATTCATTCAGTATTCTATCGTTTCAAGAGGACGTTGGTTTAATCGCTTTCTCCAAATCACCAAACAGAAAATAGGGAATGTCTTATTATAGTTTTTTTTCACAGAAAACCACTTGTTTACAACAAATCTACTGCAAACATCAGCAATTACTAGATCCTGAAATCGATATACCCAGGAAAAAAGAAATTGCAAAAGTAAATAAGAAATGGTAAACAGCAAAAATCATCAACTATTCAAAAACAAAAGTCAAAATTTCGAGCATGTGATAAGTCTTGAAAAGGAATTCTGGGTAGGGTTAGACACAGAAGTATTATTTCGTGGTGTTTGAAACAAATCTTTGTATTGTGAGCATAGCAATATTTTGGCTATTGTTCTAAGGCTTCCCCCGCAACGCATAAGTACCAAATACTCTTTTTTAGAGTTTAATTTTGTTTGAAAAGAAGAAATTTTAGAAGAAGGAGGAACAAGAATAGGCCTGTTTAAGCCGAAATTAGTATTTTACTTCAAGGTTATTTATGAATTGGAATCAATTCATTTAAAATAAAAGCTTCAATATAAATAAAGAATTACTTAAATTTATGAGGCTCATATAATTTTCTTTTTATCAATGCAATTAAAGATCACTTAAGAAAACATTAACAAAATTCCGCCAAATAATTCCGCCAAACAAAAAAGGTAATCAGCGGTGACTAGGGAACCAAACATGTTTCTTAGCGATTTAAGTGTAGAACGTTCAACCGCTTTATTTTTAAATTTTAGTCAGATCACTATGCGAAGTGTTTTTAATTCAGAATAACATGTCCTGACATACTAACGAAAATTTCGTTATCACAAAAATTCATTAGACATTCTTCCATAAAAATTGATAATCTTTTTTATAATGATTACAGACTTTGTTTTTAAGAAACACAGATGAAAACTGATTTGATTTGGGAAAGCTTCCATGTAGAAACCGAATTCCATATTCTTAATAATATTCTTATTCTAAATCCAAACAAAATTTTAAACTAAAATTCTATGGATTCCATGACATCCTTAATTACAAGGATGCAATATTAGACAGAATAGAAAGTTTTCGATTTTCCATGATTTAATTAATTTAGCAAAATCTTAGTATGCATTGAGATATGATATTCTCAATGCATTTTTTGTTTTTAGAAAAATCTATGTATGCACTAGAATTTAAAAAAAAATTGCTCTTTTTTATCAATATTTAGAACATTATTAAGTGAATAATTATAAAATGGCCAAATTTAAAATTAGTGGAGTTGTATACATCCTTTTATTTTTCTTTTGGCACTACCCTCGAACTGCGTTATAGATGGCAATCTGATATGCATTCCTTTACATATTCCCAAAGAAATGATGAGATAAACACTAAAACAAATAGCTTTGTTTCTGAAAATACATTTAACATCAAAAAAGTACTTCAAATCTGCATAAAATCAGGTTATATTTTAATTACATAAAGTTCATTAATATTGCGAATATCTGGTTCGAATGATTAATACATGACTTGACTTAAATTTAACAACCTGGAATGGAATCAATCTATCAAAATCAGGATTATGTTGAAAATATTTTTGTCTTAAATTTTAATTAAGCAATGGAATTTTTCCGCCCTCTGAGTACCTTTATTTATATCTGATCTTATAAAGTTATAGAATCGCACGCATTCACCAAAACGTCTAAAAATAAATCGTTCTTGTAGGTTCTATAAGCTGTAAAATCAAGCACTTCTTCTGAATAGGCTAAGCAATAAGTCTAACGCGTAAATTATATAAGTTATAAAATCGAGTATTCCGGCTGAAATAAAAAATAATAATAATTCAGATTTTTATGATTTATAAAATCGAACATATTCACTAAGACGCGTAAAAAAATAATCTATCTCATTGATTCCATGAGTTATTAAATCGAACATATTCACAAAAAAAAGGCTAAAGTTAAGTTTATCTCGTATATTTCCAGGAGTTTTAAAATTGAGCATATCCAATGATAAGATTAAAAATCTCTTGTAGATTCTATGATTTATAAAATCGAGCATACCCCATTGAACGTTATCTTACAGAGTCTTAGAATTATAGAATCGAGCATATCCACTGAAATAGCTAGAAATAAATCCATCTCGTAGATTCTATGAACAATAAAATCAAGCATACCTATTAAAACATACAGGTAAAAATAAATCTAACTTGTAAATTCTATGAGTTATAAAATTGAACATATTCACAGAAACTATTAAAAATATTTAGCATCAAAGAGCACACAAAACCACCTAAAATAAGAACAAAAATATCCGTTAATTGATCTTTATACGAAAATATTCATTCCGAAATGTTGAAATCAAACTAATCAATTACTCTTTTAAGAGCAAAAAAATGAAGTCAAATTTAAAATTTGAAAATTTCTTATATTTTTCTTTTCTTTCCTTTTTTTCCCCCTGCTATAAACCTTTTAAAATTCATATATACTAAAAGGATTTCAAGTAACAATTTTTATAATCTGAAAAATAATTTTTTTTACAAGAATTAAAGCCTGACAATTTAAATTCCGATTGTTTCGCAGAAAAGATACAAAGTCATAATTTATCATAAGGTATTCTATATCAAAAAATATTTTTCACAAAAATGGTAAACGAATACTTCGCAAATTTGGCTTGGTTTAGTAAAAGATTTCTAGCATGATATTTTAATGATTTATTTTTCCTTTATACATAAATTACTTAAATAAAGACAACATAAAAATAAAAAAGTAGAATCAACTTCCAAGAAATACCAGAACGTTCTAATTCAAATGTTGTTGGATTCAAATCAAAATAAGCAACGACATTTAAATAAAACTATTCAGAACAGCAATAAAATACGAATTCAAAAAAAAAAAATGTTGGAACAACGTTTTTTGGAAAGAATCATTTATGTTGCAATGTCTGTTACTCTCATTTTGTCTGTTTGAAGAATTAATTAATGATGTAATCTAGAAGTAAGCAAAAATCAGATTTTTTATCCAATCAGAAATCGTCTTGTTGTTAGGGTCTTTGTATGTTGCTTATTCGTCCAATCGTAAATTGTCTTATTAATAGACTTGACTAATCTTTCTTTTTGTTAATTTGTTTCCTAATGATGGGATGTGTAAATTCATTTGCATCTCGTCCTACAGAAGATGAAATGCTAGTTAGTACTACATATATAATTCACAGCGTCAATTTTTAGTAAAGACTGGGAGTAAAATTTAGAGTCGTTCTCGACCATGAATCAAAATTACCAGGCGATGTTCTTAAAAATATTCTTTAGAATACATTTTTAATTTTCAACATCAACTCCTTATTCAGCAGTTTGATGTATATTCTTTGCTAGAAATATTAAAAAGAAATTCCATAATTCTCCAAAAGATTCAGTGATTCGAAACTCAAACTCAAAAGTTCTTTTATCATCTTAAATATTTTGAATCAACAATGAAAATAATCAGTCAAGAATTTTTATATCAAACTTTTTGTTGACATCGAATTCTCATTAAAAATTTAAGGTCATTTAAATTTATCAAGCATAACTATAAAGCTTCTCTAAAAATTTATCCTGAGTTAAAAAAAATATATGGTTGCCTTCATCTGCATTGCAACCACTGCAGTTATATTAATTATTTTACACACAGCATACAATAATTTTTGTAACTCTGAGATTAATTTATATAAATATATTTATACATATTTAATGCATGTTATATAAATATATTTATAAATATTTATATAATAATATAAATACATAAATTTTTATAAAAATGGAATGATAAAGAGCTCGTTAAGAATTCGAATGGATTTCTTATATCCAAAGAACTTCTCGAATCCTTTATGCCTCAATAGCATAATAAATAACAAAATATTTATCTTAAATGTTTTTGTAAAATCAGTTTTTGAAAAATGTCAAAATAAAAACAAATTTTAAAATGAAATTTACCAAAATATTACCTAAATTTAAAAATGTGAAAAATGAAAATATTTAGTCAAATTTAAGTAATTAATATTAAAAATATGTCTACATATTATTGTTTATTAATTGTTCTTTAATAATATCAAAATTATGGAATACCTATCCTTCAAGAATGATAAAATGGAGTATTTAAAATATGATTCGATCTTTTCATAATTAAAAGTCCTTTACCAGTTTTTTATAAATGAAAATGCTCATCCATTTTTCTATTTATTTATTAAAAAAAAAGCTAATTTTTATATATTTGAAGTTTTTTTTCTGTATCTTTATGACTAACGAAAAATTGTTCCATTGGGTTATAGATGCTGTTAGTACGTACTGAACAAACTCATTTATATATAGATATATAGAATTTCGGAATACTTGATTATAAAGTCTGATTTTGAATGTAAAAACAAGATTGAATCTCTTAAATGCAAAAAGTTTGTTTGCAAAATATTTCTTAAAATTCTTAAAACTCTTAAAATTCTGTTTCTTAAATTTTTGATATTAATAAAGGCAAACACATTATTTGAAATAAAACAGCTACGAGAATTTATTATACACAGAATTACCTGTCTTGAAAATTTTCAAACGTATCTCATTAAAAAATTTTTTTCTATTCAGAAAAAGATGACATAAATTTTATTTATTCCATGGAATTATTCAAAATATCAAAAATCCTGCTTCATGCAAAACAAGTACCGTATAAGTTCAATTTGTCAATTATTTTAGATAGAATTTTATTGTTCTGCGTAACAAACCTCATCTAAATATTTTAGATTCTTACATCTCCTTGATCTGGATTCGAATCGCAAAGAAAACAGGTGAATTTTACTTTTAACAGTTATATAAGGTTAGCAACTCAATTCAGAGCGTCAACAATACCCCATTGTGAAACTTTAATTAGGCCTTATCATTCAAATTTCAAGAAACAAGCCAAACTTGATTTATCAAAACCAACAAAGATATAATATGTTGAACTTTATTATCAAGTTGAGGGCACAGTGTTGAATTTATTTAATTATAAAATGAATAACAGTAAATCTCAGGCAATATTGTATTTCTAACAAATAGGGTATATTGTTGACGTGACAAAATGGTAAAAATTGAAAGCATATTTGGAAAGATAACATATTTAGTAACAGAAGTATTTTATTTAACAGTTGCTTTGTTGTGAAAGTTCTAAAACCAACCCAAAGTCAAATCATTTGAATTTTTTTATTATTGCTTGTTTTTTTTCTCAAGGTACCAAACACATTGATTGATTTAACACTAAAATGGATCCTACAAAACCAACCGAAAAAGATCCAGAAACACCGGAAAAAGAAGTGGATTTACCAGATGATATTAATATTGAAGAGGTGTCAGTTCAGTCAAAGGATACAGATACTGAAGCTTCAGCAGATAAACCAAGTACAAATCCATAAAATGAACTGAAACAAGAAAAATTTGAAATTTTTCAGTAATGTAATTTTGCTCAATTATCAAAAATATAAGAAATATCTACTCCAATGAGAAAATCATATTCAATATCTTATATGGTGTATTTTACATATAAAAATGCATATGATATTTCAAACTTCGAGCGTATTGTTAATCAAAATCAGTGCTTAAAAAATGTGATACTGTGTATCGATGAAAAAAATATCGATAAAATGATCTTTCATTATAAAAAAAAAAAAAAATACCTATAATTGTAAAATTCAACAAATATTTGACTCCGGAATAACCGTTATCTAATATTGATGGAATAGTTTTATTTTATAAACAAAACAACTTTTGTTTGATTTTATCTCTTTGTCACTAAAAAATTAGTTTTTGCACGTGACAGAGTTAAGTAGACAAGAACTTACATTTTAAAATGAATTCCGATTTAACAACAAGCATGCATGTCTTTTGTTTAGTTAAAGATTACTTATCATTAGCATTAAAATTATTCACCTTCTGAGTGATTTTTTTTATATGCAACACATTCCATATTCCAAGGGTGAAAACCTGGAAAATTCTCGAACAGTCTTCCTGATAAGTATGAAAAAAAATTAAAATACTAAAGAATGAAGTCCGAATTTAAGGCATAGGGAGCAGTTATAATAAAATGACGTTATGTAAAATGTTTTTGGATAGGATTTATAAATCCTATTTTGAAATTTTTTATCGCTCCCTTAACATTACTTTCTCACATATATTTTGGCTGAGATGAGGGTTGTATCCCAAAGAGCATTGGAAATAGAAAGATCAGCGCACCCCCATGATAGGTTAGAAAGATCTAAATGTAAATGTCTTCCACTGATTTCCTTTTCCAAAACTAGATCATACTTTTTGTATTAAGTTTAAATCAAATAGTTTAAAAATATCAAATTTCAATTTTTACGAAGAACCAGCATATTTTATTAGAAAATGCTTTCTATGTTATCATCTTGAGATCATGAAATGATAGTTATTTTAGAATGCTCTGTAGATGGAAATAAGTTTCATAAGTTACAAACACTAACACGTTTATTTCGGCAAATTGTAAAGCGCTTATATCAAATAACCTTCATTTGTTCATTTACAGAAGAAAAGGAAATAGATTTATAACACCTATATATTGTTTTTTAACGTATCAATGGCAAATTTAGAAATCTCCAATCTATGACAAATTAAAGAAATTATATTACGAAAAGTATATTTCTGCCACCTAATATCAGAAATGTTTAATAATTGCGACTCAAACTAACCTTCAACAATGGTCAGTATATTCATTCAATTGAAAAAGGATATTCACTGAACATGAATTTTTCAAGGGGTTTGACTTCTGTAGCGGACATAATACCTTTTTTTACACTTCAAAAAGACAGTCTTAACCTTAAGTTTGGTTACTCAAAATGCATCAGTTTCGATTCCAGTTATCTTCACAATTTTTCCGTGAATCTTCTCGTTCTTTCTGCGAAATACCCTCCAGATATTTAAGAGGTTCTAGTCTGGTGAAACTGGAATCTGAGATCCCCCATGACCGATTCGACACGCATGAGCGTTTTAAAGGCAAGTATTCTGTGCCTTCTAGTTAAATTGTTTTTCTAAGCTATTTTCGGAAAAAAATAATTCAGCGAAAAGCAATTCTTAGTAAATTGCTGAATAATAATGTAGTAAACTCGAAATAGTATGTGTGTGTGTGTGTCCTGTAATTTCAGAAAAAAAAAAAAACTTCAATCCGTAACAAAGAGGTATCTTAAAGTAAAGAAGTAGACATTTTTTTTATGGTTTTCTATAAAAAAAATCCGTACATTTTTATTAGAGAGAATATTCTGTTGGTTTGTAAATAAATTACTCAAATGCGTCCTGACGTTCATTTGCTTCCTTCTTTCATAATTTTGTGGATTATCTTTCTAAATTTATTCACGATACAAACACTCTGTGGATAACAAGAAGTTTTCAATATAGCTAAAGTTTAGTGGTATTTGAGTATAAATATTGAAAACGAAAGTACAGCAATCTAAATGTTTCGCCCAATGTAATGGATAGTTTAAAAGCGGAAAACCATTATTAGACATTTGAACACCCAAAGTGGATAGTCTGTCATTTTGACTTTTCATAGGTTGTAGTCACATGCCGCAAGAAATCCATCTCACCAGATTTCCATGTGGAAAGCAGAATTCTAATTCCATTTTCTGTTGTTCAACAATGGGGGGATTGAATTTGGTATCTTCCTCTCTTAAGACCGTGATTCTATTCCTACGACATAGTGAGCTAAACAATAAAAGTATTACAATCAAAGTATCTTTTCTACTAATATTTGTTCAAAAACTTGGTCCATCAATTCTGAAACATGTTTCAACAATTTACACTAAATGAATGGTAAACTTATTGGGACACAGCAGAACAAGAACGATGGACTCCCATTCTTCTTCCAAAAGTATCCCCATGAATTATTTTACCATTCATCACTATCGCGGTTATTTCACAACCATTCACGATATGAAACATTTCCCATTCATCTCATATTATAAGAGATTCGGAAGAAGATTCAAAAATACACTGCATCTTCAATCGCCCCATTATAGCCAACAACCACATAAGATCTCCATCAGACATCCCACCTATTCGACATCTTTAGTTTTGCATCAAACATAGATCCTTTCAAGGTCACACAACTAACATAATGTAGACCCTCATGAACTTGGACATAAACAATACCAAACATTTTCCTTTTTTAATTATTTTACTAGCCAATTGAGTAGGAATGGCATATACTTGCTAACCTTTGATAACACACGAAGCGCCTTCCTCCTCGGTACAATGTCCACTCTAATTAACTTAGCCTATTAAATTTTTTAAATATAATTTTATTTAATTATAATTCTGTTTCGGTATATTTTCATTAGAATATCATTATAGTTCAATAGGTTATCACGACTCTATCTTTTTTAGTCATAAATACATCATGGTCCACAGAAAGTTTAATTTTTTCTTAAACAAGTATCTGGCAACGCAAAGGATATGCATGGGTTCAATTTCTTCATTATTAAAGATAAATAACAGAGGACGTTTAAATTATTAAATAATGTTTAATAATGATTTTGAAATAACAACAAAATACTATTTACAAATGATTATCAAAGAAACGTCATCTTAGAAAGTTGATCGTCCAAAATTCAGTTAGTACGTCTTCATTTTGGGTCTCTCCTCGTCGTTCTACGTGCCCGGCGGCAAATTTGATGTGTATGGCCCTCTGGTGGCGCTTTCGATCCCACATTTGTGTTAGTTATGATAAGGAATTTTTAACCTATCATTTGTTTCCATTCAATCGGAGATCAAAGTTATTTTATGAAACAAGCATCCAAGTTTTAGCTGCTGTGTTGTTACGTCGTGACACATCACTCGCTTACCTAAAAGTATCTTCAGAGATTTTTTTCACTTCTCATTCAGTCCATAATTTGTAATGAGATTTTAAAAAATCTGTTTTTCTAATTGATGATAAGCTTAAATAGTACAACTTTATCTAAGGCATTACCCGCGAACTACCGATAACTCTGGAAAAATAAAATTTCGAATCAGTTGATTCTTAAATCAAATTTTCTTATCAGTAAAATATTCACCAGAGGCCAATCTAATGAACTGCACGAATTTATATTTCGGTCTACTACAGACTAATTTAAGTGTTATTAAAGACAAGTTGTTCAATATCTTAAAAAAATCTGGCACATGTCAGATAAGCTGCAGAAAGTTGTTGATCACCAAAAGTCAATAATGATAACGAGATTGGGTGTTAAGTTGACCTTGGAAAATCTGAACCAATCTAGAAGCTAGAGTCACAGCATTTCCTACATATAGAATGACCACTTTCAAAGGTAAAACGCTTCAGATGATCTCTCGTTCATCATAAAATACAAGAATTTATGCATATATTTAAATTATGTATATCAAGTTATAAATTATTTACTGTGTATAGAAAGAAATTACGTGAATATATTTATCATGTGCTGATTAATAACTATGATCAGTACAAAAGCAATTCATTGGTTTCGATTGTCTGTAAAAAGAGCGTTTTCTAAATTACTTAATTGATACAGGAACACGGAAAGGGGAATTAGATAGGTGATTCTTGCGATTCTATCTTATCTCGTGACACAAACAATAATGGAAAAGTTATAAAATCAATATTTTCATATCGAAGAGCAGATTAAGTTTCGCAAGATAATTTAAAGCTCTATTACCAGGAAGAGAGAGAATGGAAAAACAATATTTTCCTCTTTCTAACTATAACCTTCAAACACAAATAGCTTATTTTATCTGTTCTTCCGCGTGCTAACAATATATTCTGCTTCTCAAAATAGATAGCATGTTACATTTAAACTAACGGTTAGTTATATGGTCTTTTTAATTCAATGGCTTTCTGCCACTAAATTTAATGATTCAGTTGTGCAAATAGTTTCTTAGAATCTGAAGCATTTTCTATGAAAAATGCATAGTATAAAATGAGTTTTTAATTATTAAACCAAGATGTAAATGTTTTCTATAAAAATACATATACAAAAACATAACATGAAAGAATACTATATTAAGTTTGATTATTCTATAGCGATACCTTACTGCCTGTGAATTTTTGCCTATCGAAACTGGTAAACTAAACTTCGTAAATTTGAATTGCTTGATGGATAGGCGAAATTTACAACTGAGCTTTCTTGAGCGAAAAGATAAGGAAATTTTTTCAAATTCACAGACCCTCTCCTTTTAACCAACCGCGGTTGAGTCAGGTATCACATTCGGTTGATTTTTACGCGAGAGCGATACTTTTTTCCTTTATAAAAACAATAAGTATAACTCTAGAATTTAATATACAAGGCGTTCAATCGCATTGCCAAAATAGACGAATATTTTGATATATACTTATTCAGGGATTTGTAAAGTTTATGAAAATAATTTTAAACAATGATGTTCCAAATCATTAATATTTGCACTTAAAAAAAACATTTCATTTGCTTATATAAATCAAATTTTTTTTTTTTTTGCTCACCCGTGATTTAGAAAAAAATACAAAATGTAAATGTGGGCAAATTATTTTAAAGCCTACTTTTACATTTTGTGAGTGAATTAATTAATGTCAAAATTAACAATGCGCAAAAACTTCTCTTTCCCCATATTTTGGAACGCTTGACAAGTGCACCACCAGGTACTCATAAAATCATATGGATGAGTCAAAAAATGACATCGATGTAATTAAATTAATGGATTTTTTTAGAGTAAATTTTTTCTCAGCTCTAACTAAATAAAAATAATTAATGCACTTGATGGTATTTGCAAATGCCCATTATGTAGCAGAATTTCACAAACTGTTAAGTAGATCTGCGTAAAAATATCGTGGCTTTAAAAATAATTTTACAAGGAAATAATTATATATATATATATATATATATATATATATATATATATATATATAACCACTTCATCATAAAATTACTTTCAAAGTAACAATGTTTTTACGATCTACTTTTGGAACTTATGATTATAACAAATTGTTTTAGTAGAAAAGCAAAGCATATTATCGAGCCTAATGCAAAGTTAACTTGTCACTCTGGATTAAAAGAATGTGGATTACCTATTAGTCACAAATCCGAACCAATCAGACGTGACTCTTGAGCTTTCATTTGGCCACATTTTTCATTATCAGTAGACTGCACCAATTACTACGATTCTTTATGAATGTTGTTAAATGCCGTTTATGAATATACCGAAATTATAAATAGGAATTATAATATTAATACATAACGAAAATCACGTCGTAAAACAAATATTTCATTTGTATCTTATACCATCTCAAAGTGCCGTTTAAGTCATAACTGCATTTTAAACGTTCTAAAGTGGGATACGATATCACGAACTGTTGAGCAAAAAGCAAATCTAGCCATTTAGCTGCCATATATGTTTGTTTGTCGTTCAAAGTTCATTTTTGTCACACAAAGAGTAATAAAACTTTGGGCTGGGTTTAATGTATTCCTAGCCACTACGAAAATCCCCACCCAAGATGAGTTTCGAACCCACGAATTCAGCTGCCAGAATTGATAGGAATGTTGTTATTGTCAGAAAGTGATCTCGCATATGCTTCGGTAGTGACGTGTCAATAGTGCATGCTTATGCTTTATTGATAGCACATCAAACTTGTTAAGTTCGCTATCTAGAAAATCAAGGTTTGGCAGTTTTCACTTACATATTATCAAACGAATGTATAAAATTTTTGGTTGGAAATCTCTTTCGATTCCGTTGAAATGTAAAATATTTTCATCTGACGAACAAAAGATGGAAAATAAAACCAAAGCAATCCTTACTCTTGATTTTATACTTTTAGAACATGCAGATTACATTTCAATGCGATTATATTTGAAGGGAATTGCTTTTCCTACTTTTTATTCTTTAAAACACGTTCGAGCTAGATAGGTAAATAACAACATTCGATGTGATTATATTTGTGGAGAATATCGTAAACAAATAGTCAGAAAATAGACACGCTAATTTCGACAATTATTTCACAATTGGGCCTACCTTCCTTTACAATTAAGGGGAAAGCTGTATCTCTTACTAAGAACCATGCATTCTTAGTAAGATATACAACCTTTGTATTACAACACACAACAAAATTGTATCTCTTATTAAAGAATCTTATTCTTAGCTAACTAGTTATTAAAATAGTTTTTACTCTTTCATAATACGATTTTTGTTTGTGTACAGTATGTTCGAGTTTTAAGTTAATGACTTTTCGTATACCCATTTTAAACAAAAAAAGAAGAAAACATTAAAATTAGGCGTGGTATACTAATGTAATTTATCCTCACATATATCCATGATTGGTTTGTTTAGTTTGTCATTCAAGTGGCGATTTTTGTAAACGAGATCTAACTGGTCCAGGATTCAAGGTTTAAAGTGAATACAGTACAAGTGTTCATACTGAATCAGTATTCGTGAAAAGCCAAATTGACTGAATTCATTGCAGGGAACAACAAACTATTTTCTTTAATTTAATAAATGTTGTAAGTTAATAATCTTCAAAATTTATTCAAGCTTTAAATAGGAAAATTATTTAAATAAGCAGATTAATGATTAATATACCGCCAATCTTGTCTGGTGATCAGCGTGCCTGACTGCGAATAGAGGGGTCCTGAGCTCGAATCCCGATTCAGGGATGGATGTACTTTCTCTCTCTCCTGCCTTTGTCCTTTCCTTGTATGAATGATTTCCTACGCTATAAACGGATACCTATGGCATGTGTGTACGGAAGAAGTAGAACTCCATACCAAATTACGGTTCAGTAGAAACAGAGGAGCAGCGCACCCCCTATTGACAGCCTGGCTGGCACTCAACAAAAAAAATTGATATATAAATGAATGAAAATACAATTAAACTTTAATTTTTTTTTCAAAATCATTATTTAATTTCCAAAAGAGACAAGTATTATCTTCATGTCGCAGGTGAAAACTGCAAGTGTGTGCAATACTTCAAATGCATACAGAAATATCAAAACACAAAATTATTCAACGAAACAAGCTTTCGTCAAATTAACCTGCAGGAAGAATAAAAATGTTTTATTTCGCACACGATTTCCGGGTGATTTCATTTCGACTAAATTTCAAAATCACGGAAATATGACGTTAAGATGAAACACTTCCTAGATTTACAGGATGTAAAAAGACAATGCAATCATTTCGAAATAAGTGTTTTTAAATGCAAACATATAAGCAAAAATATATAGAGAACTCCAATTATCAGATCAACTGAGACCGCATCCCATCCGGATGATCAAAAATTTCGTTATTCGAACATTTTCGAAAAAGGGCCCGTTTTAACTATTGTACATTTAAAAGTGGAAAAAAAACTACGTATTTCAAGTAACTTCAATGGAAAAAAGGGAACATTTAACTGTTAAGGTACTCACAAATGCTGTACAATTAATAGTGCTGTAAATGAACGTCATTGCTCGCAAAACATGTCATTCTGAGTAAGCTGTTCCATTTTCGGGCAGCCATGTCCCACATCCGCTTGGCAGTGAGAATTTCCATGGGATCACACTCAAGCTGATTCATTCACTTCAAAGTAGTTTCAAAGCTAGCAAAAACGTACTAGCTGCTGAAAGGCCTCGGTAGCCTGGTTGGTTTGCGCATCGTTCTGATTATTAGAAGGAGTAAGCTCGAATCCCGGCTTAATCGAAGATCCGTCGTGTTCACTAAAAAATGGGCTGGGCAACATTAAATATGACGTGGTCGCATTGTCCTCCAAGTGAAATACTTCTGGGCGTTGTAGGTCATGTACTCGGAGTTTTCTGCTTAATTCTTGCTTCTAAATTAAGACTTCCACCCGGCTGCTTCTGTCTAATTGGTAGAACCCAACTTAGGGCTAGGTACAAAGAAGTTTGCTGGTGCAGCAACTACTGCTAATTGAAGGTCCTGGTCTGCTTCAACTTGGATATTAAGGTCATCTTCTACCTCGAAACTTTCAATTAGTTAACCATCATTCGTAATTTAAAATCCAGGGTCTGACTCATAACCCATTCTCTTATATCTTCTGAGCACCCAGGAATTTTCGAAAGACAACTTTTGAATTCCTCAAATTACAAGTCATTTTCATATTTTCCCCCTTCTTTTCCTTCTCTTCTTAAACCTTATTTATTTTTCTAAAATTCTGGAAGCGATTTGGATAATCAGCGATTCAGATAGACAAAGTTTGCATATTTGGAGTTCTACTGTATAATTAAAACTACATATTTATCAATCATTAAAATCACTAAAGTTGATTATATTTAGCATACAAAAATTTTAGATTGACTTTTGGTTCTTTTGTCATCAAGTAAAACAATCATAAGTACATTTATTAGCTAATTTAACTATATCGACTTAATTAGATGAAAATTTTTATTTCTTAAATTCCATGCTTTTATACGTAAAAAGTTTTCGATTTCTCTTAATCTTGAAACAATTACCTCTTTCCCAAATGCATAGTTTCATAGAAATGTAATTAAATTTGAAATGTTAATCATCTCAATAAAATTAAACTAAACATCTGTGTGCGTACCCCTTGACAAAAAATTTCTGGTTAATTGAATTCAATACACAGAACTAATACCAAGCAAGTACATATAAAAAAGAAATCAAAGTCAACAAAATTTTTAAAAACAAGCAAAAATGCATTTTATTATAGTGGCAGAATATTTATCTTAGTTACAACAGAAAATATATATCTTTAAGTGTATACATAATTTAAGATATAAGTCAAAAAATATACATTGCACTTCTAAGCAACAACAATAATAAATATTGAATCACAGGTTTAAATGTTTGACCAGAAATGCATATATAAAAGATAAAATATCTATCAATAATGACTAGATAAAGGGATGATCACAAATTAACAATTTGTAGTAAATTCAGCACAGAAATTGTTTCCTAAAAGCAAGTGAAAAGGCACAATATATTGGAACTTTATGTTAACTTTGTATTATATATATATATATATATATATATATATATATATATATATATATTCTTTCAATAATGATAAATGAGTGGTATCAAGAATAGCACATAAAAGAAAGGATTTTCAATCCAACTCAACTCTACAAAGAAAAACGATTTAAAATAAGAATTTATTGTTATAAAATATCAATTTCATTACTAATATATTATAAATATTTAAAATTTATTAAAACCATATAGTAAATTTTTTAAAAGTTTGCTTCACACCAAGTCTATGTTTTCAAAATTTTTATCTGAACAGTGGAATAGTCCAACAACAATCCAAGCAATCCAAATTAAGATAATGAAGAAAATCTTTTGACTTCCATCAGTACATAAGTACAATAAGATTTTAATATATCATAGTAATCTATATATTCAGTAAAAACAAAGCTTTTTAAATTTCAACAGAAAACTTGATATTTCATAGCTTATAACAATTAAACAATGTATGACAACTGTTCAAAAAATAATTTAGTAATATAAAGGTATGAAAATTGGTCAAAGACTGACTTTTTCTAAATAAAAGTCCCACAAATTTGTAACTTTCTGAACCTCATATTTTACAAGGAATAACTTCTAAAATCACATCAGTTACATATTTCATATAATTATTTTTTTTAATAATATTAGAAAGTCAGTTTAGGAATACTTAATTTTAAATATTGAAGTTACAAATGAAAAGTATGCATAAGATTCTCTTAAGCAGTAACGTTTTACATTGAAATATTTATAACTATTAAAGTAAAACTACAATTTAACTGATAAATTTTTCTAAACGCACAAAATACATAAATTTAATATTCTCTCAAGAATTTATTGTAAATATATTTCAATGTAACTATAAAAAACTCAACAAAACTTAATATGTCACAAAGAATTTCTAATGACAAATGATAAAACTTAATGAAATTCCTAAATAAATTAATGAACAAAAAATTAATGTAATATAATGTGACATTTGCAGAATTCAAGTATCATGCAATAAAATAATAGCAAAACTTTGAATTAGAATATGTAAAAATTTATAGGTATTGATACCAGCCATATAACTTCAAGAAGTCATTTCATAGTTAATGAGATACTATATTCCAAAAAAGGAGATCCAGAAATTATACTATCGAACTTATTTAAAAAAAAGAAAACAGATCTTAATTATTAAAACATATATATAAACACTTGGCACCTTCTACACAGGAAATACCTCATAAGTATTTTATTTGCATAAAATAAGATCTGCAATAAAATTGAAATTGGTAAAAAAAAAAATAAAAAAAAAAATTAGGAGTAAATATTACAATGGAAATTATTTAAAATTGTTATACATTTCTTTACATTTAAAAGGATTTTTCTTTTCAAATAAAATCCTCTATTGTTAAAATAATGTGACTCCTTCATTATAGTATGGTGCAGTGTAATGAAAAATTAGATTTTAGAAAAACTTTCAATTCTTACAGTGAAAAATACAACAATTTAATAATTTCTCTTCTATACATTGATTGAATTTATATAATTATAGAAAATATAAAAATAATTGGATATGATTTTAATTTTGATTTTCAAATCAATATCTTTAATTGTATTGAATTACATGAGGAGAAATTAATTTTCAATGATAATGTGGAAAAAGATTAAAGTCATAAATTGAATAAGAAAAGCGAAAAAATTTACATATAATTAAATTAAAAAATACATTAAAATTAATGTTTCACTCTTATACATAGATCGAATTCATATAGTTCGAATTGAAAAATATTAAAAAAAATGGTATAATAATTATATTGATGACATTCAAATACATGAATACCTAAATAAATTTTGATAGTAACTATGAATATAAGATTTCGTCAATAAAAACAAAACTATTTCCTTTTGATAAAATAAAATTATAAACATAGAATAATTACTTAAGAACATGTTTAAGACATCTATTTCCATTTTAAATTAAAAATATAATTTTTAATTTACTTTCTTTACAACCTAATAATTTTTTAAAGTTTACACAAATATTAACTTAAGGAAAATTTATAAAAAAAGCAAGAATGCAAACTTTTAAAACGGCAAACATTTATGATTATAGTAAAAATATTTTACCTTGTGAGTATACAAGTTTTTCAAATTGATTTACCTTCAAAAATCAAATTTATCAGTTTTGATACTAAATGTATTATAAGTAATAAAAATTATTGAATAACACAACACAACTAGCATTAAGTAATAAAAAGTACTCATATTTTGAAAATTGAGAAAAATACCTCCTGTTTTGAGAATTGAGGAAAAGATATTTCACACTAAAAATAAGTAAAAAAAATTCACAAAATCATGTATGCATAAATTTTAGAAAGGAAAATAAGATATCTAATTAGATATCGTGAAGTAAAGTTTTAATTGTAATTATAATTAGAACAAAACCTTAAAAGAAATTTATTTTTGATTATTTGAGTTCATTTTATGAATCAATTTTAAAAAATAAATATTTTTTTAAATTAGATAATGATTTTATAAATATTGCAGATTTTAAAGTTAATGTAACATGACATTGTAATTATTGAATCTTTAAATCAACATAAACATTATATTTTAATAAACTATTCTTTGTATAAGTATATAATACCATTTCTTGTCTCTACTTGATTTTGCATTGAAATTCAATATTTTATTTTATAAAGGGCAAATATCTTAGCATTAGTTTAAAATGCAACCTTACTTTCTGTGTTTGTTTAATTTTGGGCAAACTAGATTAAATAAAATGTTATGTTTGTAATCTTAACATACAATGTCAACTGACAAGTTAATTGGTGTGTTAATAAAATAATTCTACAATAATTTCAAAATGACATTAAAATTACACTAAATATAATCTAGATAAAAATGAACTCACACAATTTATAATCAGTATTTAAAAAATTCACTAGAATAGGAATCTAAACCTTCATTCAATTAAACATGAAAAATTATTTTTAATTATTCAAATTAAATAGTACAGTAACAGCAAAACATGAGTGTAAGTAAGAATATAGTTTAATATATTGCATTAGCTGGAACGAAGTTGAGCTGAATCACATTTCTCTTCCCCAAATTTAATAAAAATATATTAATCATCACATTTACCATCGCTATCACATTTACTGATATTCACATCACTTTCATCGAAGTGCTATTTTTAAGCAGCTTATTAGAAAGAGTCCAATCTTAATAAACTTGTGTATATATTTACAAGAAATATTTAGAATAGCATTTCCAATTTTAAGGCTACAATCGTGAAGGTTATGATTACACATATGCGGACCTTATGTTATGCATTACGTATATTTATATAGTCAGTGTTTGAGCAATAAAATGGACATTGTATATGTTATAAAAAAGCATACATTTATTTTTTACCCCAATTTAATTTATAGGTAATATGAATAGCTGTGCTTCTCATGAATGAACATTTTCTTTACAACAGAAAAAGTATTTAATTTATATGATTTCATTAAATGTCCATTCCCTAGATACAAGGATTGAGATGAGAAAATATTCAAAGAAAATGCACCCAGCATTAATGTTAAAATTTATTTTGTTTAATTAGAATTTTGAGAAATAAAAGAAAAAACTATTTTAATTTTCATTAAAAGCTTGTATTATTTACATTTTTAATATGTAGATGGTAATTTATTAAAATTTCTTAACAAAAATCAGAAAATATTTAAATGTTCATTAGAAATTACATCAACATCAAGAATATTTTAAAGTAGCTGGAAGAACACATATAAAATTGCATTTGTATATTTAATATCTAAAATATATATTTATAAATAAAGCAGAGCTTCCAGTCATTAAAATATTGCTAATCTTAAAATATAAACAAAAGTTAAAAGCAGAACATTCAGTAATAATAAGCTGGATGTATATAATGAAACATTCATATCTGGATAAAACTCAATGAAAAGTAAAAAGAGCATTTAGAGAGTTGAGTGATAATTCAAAGCAGTGGTTCATTTTTTATCCATATTATTCATTTGGCATAAGACTTCTTCTAAGTTATAGCATTCCCTAATAGCAATTTGAAATAATTTAGTAGCAGGAGTACTCTACTGATACATACAAAAACAGTTACAAAAAAAATCTCATTGAAAATATATTTTTTAAATGTTATTATATAATACAGTTACTATTTTACTATCATGCACATGTACTTCCTACTTGAGCTTAGGTATGTATTAATGTATTGAATAAAATAAGCAATAAAAAAATTTTAAACTGAAAAACCAATAGAAAATGAAAAATATGTGAGACAGTGATTATGTTACAATAACTATTAGTTCAGAAATTTTTACTTGTTATGCCCAATTTTTCAAGCCATTAATTTATCAAGCACTTAATCTATGATTTCAACCTGCCTTTTTTTATAAATTAGAAATTATTTAATAGAAAAATACTATTTTTCATCAGGTTAAAGATTTTAAAACATCAAAAACAGCAGAATGATGTGGAGCTATGAATGTTTCAGCGGTCATTCATCTTTTGTTAAACATTATGTTCATGTAATACTAAATCTTTCTCGCAGTAATGTTTACAAGAAAGCTACTAAAAATAAAGACAGCTATTGAAAAAGATTTTTAATAGGCTAGACTTTTCTAATCCTTAATGACCAGATAAACCAGACATCACAATTTAACATAACAAGCATATCAAGAACAAGGAATCTTATCTAATAATTACAGTGAGTTAAATGGACTTTAAGTAATTTATATTTAACTAGTCACCTAAAACATATAGTAAGTTTTGATTTCGGTCAACTTTGGTAATAAATATATGATTGAAACATTAAAAGACAATCTTATGTAGTTAAAGAATGATAAATCATTATCTACTGAAGAAATGAAGAATCAACATGGTTTTGATTTCATTAGTCTACAATATAAGTATTCTCTATTAATTTTATATATTTTAAGAGGACATGCAAGAATAAATCGAACTATATTTTACCACTACTAATAATTTATCCTGGCATTTTAAGACACTATTCTCTGTGATTAAGAACCACTGTTTAAGGGAACAAATAATAGATAGCAAATAATACTATCATGTAAGAAAAAATAATGATATATTACACCAATAAATAAAAGAATGAAGGGAGAAAAACATTATGATAGGAACAGAAATCATTCGTTAGCAAAAACTAAAAATATATTAACATTTCTACAATGACTGCTTTATAAATATCTTACAAATGCAAATAAAATCAAGTGAAAATTTATCACAGTCAATGTGCAAATGAAAATGGCTGAATTTAACAAAGCATTTAAAATTAGAAATATAAAAACAACAATTAAAATTATACATAAAATAATGTTATAAATAAATATACAGCAAATTATGGAAAAAGCAATTGCAAAGAAAAATAAATGAACACTGAACTAAGATAAATACATACATAAATGTAAGTACTTAAACGTCTGAAGATATAGACTCAACATTTTTCACATTTATGTTTTCTTCTAAACTTGCTTGTGAGGTTTGTGCTTCGGATTTATCTTGTACTTGAAGAGAATTCGATGATTTATCCATGCCATGCACATCCTTGCTACTTCTGCGACTGAAAAATCCTCTATAGGATGGAATCTTTTTCCCAAGATCAGCTGGTTGATTATCAGTTGGACTTACAGGTTGACTCATTGTTTGTGAAAAAGTATGACCTCTGTGTCTACCAAAGAATTTCTGAAGCCCAGACAAACTTTCTGAATCACTATTTTTGCGATAATTGCCAATATGCATACTACTGGCCCTTTGGGCTTGACGCTTTGAGAACAGCTTTTGTTGAGGACTTTTGAAAATGTTTGGTTTAGTAGGTAAATTAGAATTTTGTAGATTCGGATCAGCTGAGTTATTTGCAATAGTGTTCTGTCCTTCATCTAATCTTAACTTATGACTTTCTGGGGAACTTGGTGACAGTTTGTTTATGACTGTAGAAGAATATTTAGCATTGCCACCATTATGTGTAGGAGGGGTGTCACCTAAGGAACCATCAGAAGGTACCAAAGTTGAAGTGCTGGGTTGCTTGACAAGATTTGAGAAATGATTCTTTTCAGGAGATAGAGATTTCCCAGAACTATCTTGGGGTTTGTTAAAAGATATAGGTGCACTTGCCTTAGGACTAGCCGATTTGTCTAAAAAAATTAAATAAAAAAATTAGAAATAATTTTATTTGAATTTTTAAATTAGTGAAAGAATGTTCTATGGTTAAATAAAAATAAAAATAAATTAATAAATTTAAAATAAAAATCAATATAAAATATTTATTTTTTTTTCTTTGTATGTAAAAATTAATCAATTGTGTATAACTTTAATACAATAAACTTTATAATTGTGATTTCAAATAAAATAAATATCAAATATTATGTAAGGAAAAGTCACATTTAATCACATTAAAAATACCCAATTTAAAAAATACACAGAAAAAATTCAATCATTAATTGTAAACATAATATAGCAGAAAATATTTTGTGTGTTCCTTTATAAAATTATCTAGATTGATTTAAATTTAAAATTTATATTAATTTATAAAAAATGTATTTTTGCATGTCCAAGATATACATGTACAGATTTTCATTTAGATACTTATACATGAACTTACAAACATTCATCTGCAATGTATGTCCAAATATTTCTAAACTGTATAAAAATAACACCTACATTTTAAAAGTAAAATTTTTTCAAAAAATACATTTCTCAGTTATGTTCAAAAATCTTCGTGCAAAATCTTATAAGCTGATTCTTAATATTTATTCCTTTTACTCAAAATTTCTCATTTAGTTCAAAAGATTTCATCTGAATGCACAGATATGTAATGAAGAATATGTAGAACGCATCCAAGTTGATTTTTATGGACAATTTACTGTAAACATGAATTACTGTGGTATAGTAACATGTAAAGTGGATTACTGTGGTAAAGAAAAGTGAAATATAATAATAATAAATGTACATAAATAACACTGAATAAACTTTAAAAATTGTTGACAAACATTTTGTAAAATACTATAATACTATTTAATGTGCTCTGCAAAATAAAAATCCTAAAATTATATTTTGCTAATTCAAAGCATCAACTTATTAAGTAAAAATATTTAAAAAAATTTTTTTTTATACTTCAGCAAAATAATTTAACACATTGGTGCCTGATGATTTTACAGCACTTATAGAACTGATAATATTTGTAAAAAAGTTTGACAAATTAAAATATTATATAAATATTCTGTCCCATTTATCTTAAGTCATAAATTTATTAAAATGAATATTGTAATTTTCAAGTCTTTTTAACAGTCAAAGAAAACAATTTTCTTAATGAACAAAAATGTTTTTTCGTTAGCATTTTTAAATAAATCAGATCATATAATTATTTATTACACTAAAGTTAAACACATACAAGTTTAAGCATTAGAAATTTTACTTATACTTTTATTGTCAGTTTTAATCAAACATGGATAAAGTAATTACCCCTTCCTAAATGAAAAATGACATATAAATTTCAGTAAATTTCATTTTTTAAGCTATACAAACATTTTTGTAGAGCTCTTTATGTTTCAACTTAAGCAACATTTTATGATCAAATATTTTATTTAGTGTAGGAAATAAAAATCATACATTAATCATAGAAAAAATAAATCTTGCTATTTTTAATGTTTCCATGTATATTTTTTATACAATCAAAATACTGTTTATAATCAATATGAAATAAAACTTGAATTCATCTATCATTATTATATTACTACAAATAACTTATCAAAACAAAAGCAAAATAAAAATATTCAAAACAAAAAAATATTAATAACTACATCAAAGGATTCAGTTTTAAATTCAATTTCATTTTCAAGATACACAAAACTAAAAACATTATCAGCTTTTTATTTGAATTTTGTGAATAGCAAATTAAAGCTTAATTTTATTAGTACTAGATACTGAAAAGTTATACAAACTAACTAACATTTTATAGATTATGTTATAGATTGCAAATAATTACAAAAATTTAGATATTAATATACCTTACTTCATTAGTAATAATAAGTTTATATGAAATAATTTTTAAACTTTTTTACCTGTATACTTTTGATAAGAAAAATAAAAATAACAATTATTAATACAATTTTAAAAATATGTATGTTATAAACATAGAAACACAATATTAATAAAATTATTAGCTCAAGACAAAATGTATAAAAAATGATTTACAGAAAAAAAACCTAACACAAAGACAAATAAAAGTATTGAAATAGCTACATTATACATAGCCCAAAATAATGTTGAATAAATCAAAATCAATTTAAAATTTTCAGCTTGATTTAATAGGTATATATAAAGAAATTGTCTCATAGTTATTTACATATACGTTTAACTAGTAAGTTTACAACAATCTTCAGAAATTAATAATAATAAATTAGTTATATACAAATATAGTGTTAATAATATTACATATTTTTCTTTTCAGATAAGATGAAAGTTTATGTATAAAAATAACACAGAAAACTCATTAGATTTACCGAAAACCGCTACAGAATTCAAGAAGATATCACTTACAGAGAACTCAATAAACTGCCTCCATATGAATATATAGGAGCAATTTTTGAGGTTCATTCTCAGAATAAGATTTTAAAAAATTAAAGAAATAAACAGGATCATATTTGTTGAATAATGAATTACATAAATTATATTTATAAAACAGTAAAATAATCAGACACCTATCACTGTATCTTAAAGACCATTAAATCTATTTGAAAATGCAATTAAAAGAATATTTAGGGATTTTGTATAAATTTTTAAAATTAAAATGTAAGAAAACGATAAAAACAGCTTCTGTTATATGTTAAAAAATTAGGTTGATAAAAATATTAAAATAGTAATTGTTCAAGTGTTCATAAGTTTTTCTAATTTAAAAATAAATTAAGAAAACTGTTAATATGATAAATTTTTTGGTAAGATAGAAATGAATTTATGAGCATTTCAGCATCTGTTTTTCTATAAAAAATGAGCTAACTGGAATCTACCTAAATTTAAAGAAGAAACTCAAATTCATGTTTACATTCCAAATGTTAAAATCATCCATAAAACTGATAATATGCAAATATAGCATAAAATCAATTTAATCAATCTTTATTACAAGCAAATATTACTTAATTTCTTAAATTTAAAGCCTTTAGAGAATATTTAGTATGGAAATTTAAAAATATTAAAAGCAATAATTCGTCTAAATTTTAAAAAAATGTTATTTGATGAAATATTAGGGAAATCAGAGTACGTTAAAAGTAATGACTTCCAAAAAATCTATCTTGTATGATAATATAAGAGGAAAAAAGCATAAAAATAATTTAATAATATTATATATTACAAATTTCAATTCATGAGTATAAACACAACATTTTTAATTACTTTTTGGCAAATTATGTTCAATTTTGAGGGAATATTATGGAAACCTAATATTTTTAATCAACATGTAAAACTTATTTTAATTAGAAAAAGTTGTAAATTGTTTTTTAAAGTGACTGTGCAACATAATTTTACTAGATTAAAAATTATAAAACTAAAAATTATTGAATATCATATTGTGCATAAAATGATTAAATTCAATTGTCCTCAAATTAAGTTAGGCTTTCAAAATATACAAAATACTCATTTCCATATTTAAATGAATATAAGCTCTACATTTCTATAAGTTTTTATATTTTAAAATCATCCTAATTTATCCCAGTAAACTTACTTTTTAACTGGTTGGCATGATCAAAAGAAAATTGGAGCAAAATAGTTAGAAAACATATGGAGATATTTTATACATAAAAATATTCTTAGATTAAAATCTTTTTACCTAAAATATGACTACTTTTTTCAACATTGCTATCTTTGTTTATCACTTCCATGACAGTTATATCTTCATCAGAATTATTAGAATTTTTTTCCTCTTGATTTAGCTCTCCTTTATCTGCAATGCTGTCAGCATCCTATATAAATTAAGGAACAATTTATCCAGTATTTAATAAAATTTAACAATAGAATAGTGTCATTTAAGGTTAAAAGCTATATATAGTACAAAGCAGTTTCCATTAATAATTCTTAAAGATTGATTTATTAAAAGTTGAAATATTCAGTTTGTGATAATAATTCTTTATGTAATCAATTCTAAATTAATATACAGTCAAATTTTAAAATATTAAAATTCAGCATCACTAAATACTTAAACTTAATAGTAATATCAGTAAACTAATAGCATATCAGAATTTTTTTTCATATTCTCCTCATATAAGACTACTAGAAATTTAACAAAATTAAGAGCATTCTAAAAGTAATTTTGTTATTTTGATTACATTAATAAGCTCATGCATTCTTTTTTTTTATTTTTGAGATTTTAACTCTTAATAAAAGTGAGGCAAGTTTCAAAATAACAAAAAATATAATTTTTGGAGGACATGCATTTAACTTAGACAAGTTAACTTTTTATCATAAAAAAATATGACATTTTATTTCATAAAACAGATAATAGGTTAAAATATTCAACTAAAATATTTTATTATATCTTTAACAATTTTATTCAAAGTCAAAGATAATTTGATTGAATGTGATTTTTTGAAAAGAATGCTATATTACAAATTAAGTTTTCTTAAATATATTCTGATGTTACCTAAAACAATCTTATTTATATACATTTCTGAACACTTTTTAAACTGATTTGTGACAAAACACATTCATAATTGTAATATTATATGCAATAAAATACAAGTTATAAGAAAATTATTTAAAATATGAAATTTTTGTATAGTGAAATGCAATTATTTATATGTACGTAAAAGTATTTAGTGAAACAGTATTCATTCAAAACGATATAAAACAAGCAATAAATAAATGAATTGAAAAATCTGCTAAAAAAATTGTAATTTATTTAAATGTTCACAATTTTGATCTACATGAATTGACAAGATCATCAGTGTGCTGGTTCTTTTCTCTCCCTGATGACTGAGCAGAGGTATTAAATCTTCAGAATTGTCAAGCACACACAATCTTACAGAATTAAAGTCATTACTTTGGTGAATTAAGATTACATGGAGTCAATGTCTCCATTAATTATACTTACAATGAGTACTAGTGTAATGATGCAAGTAGTCAACCACCCAAATATTGCTGTAGCCAGTAATATCTTGTTTTAATGAAAAACGACAAAAAGATCAAAGATACAGAAAAGCAACACAATTTGAGATAATTTTATAATATTTATACTTACACTAAATTCACTAGTTTGAGTTTTCAGTGTTCTTCTTGAGCCCATTATATCTTGCTTCATATTATCTAGCAATGATTTCTGAGATCCTCTATATTTACCAGTCCGAAAGAAATGCTTTAAGCTATTTGTGCTCTTTTTACGAATAACCTTAGGTAAACGGAGACTGTCAGTATCAGGTGCTTCACTCTTTGGTGTTGAACCCTTTGAGACAGACTGTTGTGATAATCGAAAATTCCTACTGCTGTGCCTACTAGGTTTTTTTGACCAAAAGAAATCTGCAGGATCTCTAGTAGTATAGTAGCTAGGACTTTGTGCTACTCTTGAATCAGCCAATGACAGATCAGACAGATGAAATATGTCATCCTTTAAAAGAAAAAAAAAAATCAAGCATGAATTATTGTAGCACCAACTAACTTACTACAACAGATAATTACAATACATTAAGTCATAGGACAAATATTAATTTATTTAAAAATAAAATAGGTTTTATCACTTTCATTTGATAACTGATTATTATCAGTTAAATTTTAATAGAATGGTATATTAATGCTACATAAATGTGTCTTTATTGAAATAAGTCAAATAAAGCTTATGAGGTGTTGTTTGAAAGTATGAGACCATTCCTAATATAATTAAGCCTTTAATTGGTCACAAGGTATAGAACAGATAGCTGGTTATACAGTCAGTTTGACATTTTCATGAAAATGAGCTTTCATAATTTAGAAGCTAAAGAAAAAAGGTTCACAGATTCACAACCAGCCATTACAAGAAATAATCATCTTCCAGAAAAAAAATTTTAAGCCCACAATATATGTAACTCAAAAAAAAAAACTTTTTTTTTTTTTTAACTTTTACTTCTAATAAAAACAAATTTTAATAGAATTTTAATAAATACATAGCTATCTATGTGAATGGAAAACTACCCTGATCAGGTTTATTCTGGGATGTATGGCTCCAGATCTTTTTCCGATTTGCCAAAAGAAACTGTTTGCAACTTAGCAACATTCCCAATTTTATCTTCACAAGTTATTAACAAAATATATGAAATATACTTTATCCTAACAGACAAAAACGATCTGTTCTGGTTTTTAACACTGAGTTTCTTTAAATCAATTCCACAGCCCTGAAATAATACTTGTCAATCCAAGAGAATTAGATACATTTCATTGTGTTCGAATGGATTCAAAACTGCCAACAAAATAACAAACCATAGACTGCAGTAAGCCACAATGAATGAAGCTTTTAATTCACATTTATCTAAAACGAAAATTGGGACAGTTGAAGTTTAAAACTAACGCACTGAGAATCAAAGGTTTCTACATTAATGTCTTTTATTGTTTATGATATCATGAATGTTGATTTGCATATGAATTTTTTTTCATATGGTTTTTGAGCAAAGTAAATCATTTTAAATTAGTTATTGGTTGATTTCTTTGATTTCAATTGCTAATGTAAACATTTGCATTATTTTGCTGTTGTTGCACCAGTATAGTTCCCTGTACATTTTCAAGAGTGCATGATTTTAAAACCACATGATCTCAACTTCTTTGAGCGGCATATTTCATTTGTCTGTTCCTGAATCAAGATAAACTTAAAAATTATAGTAATACTCAATATAATGGTTTTATATAAATACCATACATAATGATATTATACATGGAAATACCTTTAAAGAATTCAAATATAATGATAAACCAAAAAAATTATACTAAAAGTATGATACTGGACATTAAATATAATATGATAAATATAAAATTAAAATAATAAAACCATAAAAATAATGAACAGCTCATTTTCTAAATTGATAAATCTTAAAACCTATAAAAATAAAAAAAAAACATTTCAAAGTTTTATAAGCTTTTTAAGAAATTTTCTCTGTGAATTTAGCAGTTTTAAATTGTCATTTATTTTTTAATATTTGAAAAAACTAAAAAACAAAGTGGAAAGTGAACAAAACATATACATTCACATATTTATACAGTTGGAATTGCAAATCAATAAGTTAAAGTTCTTCAGGGTAAAAGTAAATAAAATGAACATTCACTTTTAAAAATATTGAGATGTAAGCATAAAAAACTACAAAATAAGAAAATTATTTATATACATTTTAAAAAATAATATTAGACAAAATTTGGAATAATAAAACCATTGGTACTTCATATGCATTACCTGTAGCCAAAGGTAAAATTTTTCTAAAAAAAAATTATACTGTGAAATACATTTTTATCACACAAAATTTAAAAAAAAATAAAACTAAAAATGCTACAAAAGTAAAAATTTATTAAAATTCAATTGATTCATACATTTTTCCAGGAAAAATCCATTGGAAACACATTTTGAAATTGAATATTCATCTATTAGAAACATAATAAATGTTACATATATATTAGCAAACTTACACTAAAACCACCGCGATCTTTGAACTCATCAGGAGTTGGAGGACCAGAAGTATTACACGATGGAGGTATTGTGCTATCTTTTGATGATGCTTTACGTAATTTCTTACGCACTGAAAGATAAATAATTAGAAATTCCTTAAATTGCCTTACCTTAATAAAGCAAGATATAAATGGAATAAATATAATTAAAAATTGCACAATCTACCGATGAATAAAATTATTCCACTTATAAATTGAGTGAATATCCTATGATCTCAAGAAATCTAGATTTGAGGTTTGTCGCTCAACTGTTATATTTTGCGCATGATAATTCATAATATTGTATATATCATCTCATTTTCCAAGTGATTTATAACTTTTTAGCAAGCTTTCTTAATTTAATATTAATTTAATGAATTTTTGATTTTATATTGTTTATGAACATTCATTATAAAATTTTCTAGAAAATAAAAATTTATATTATACTTGCAGATTAAATTTTACAGGTTTTCTTAATTTACTAATTAAGTGGCATAAAATACAAAAATTTCAAATAGATATTTTTATTAAAATTTTTCATAGCACAAAAATGCTCTACAAAATAAGTAATCTAAATTTGTAACTACACCTTCATTTAACCACAGTATTACATCTGAAAATAGATCAACCATGGCTCATTTCAATGGACTATCTTATATTTTTGATAGACTGATTTATTTAGGTTCATAAATAACTTATCATTCTATCATTCTATAAATTTTGCACATAACCTTACTTTCAGCATATTTTTAAAATTTTAAATATTTTAAACTACAGTTTAACATAAAAATTTTCCAATGCAATAATTTCAAAGATGTATCTGCATAATTAAGATGAACAATTCATATATCATCTAAATCTCTCGATCTATACAATGTTCATTATTTATTTAAAATGTTCTTTACTTATTGATTATTATAGAATATATAGGCTATCAAAAATATGAAAACAACTGTGAATAAAAGTAACATTTAATAAACATCAGTTTCATAAACATTGAAAAATATCATGAGATGATATGAAATAGCTTCATAAAATTGTATAGTCAAAAGTTTAAAATATTTAGACACACTTTCAAAAAAGTTAAATTATAAGAACTTCACTTTCTGAAATAACTATTATTGAAATACCCCAATGTCTAAAATCATGACAACATACACACAGCACAGTATGACTAGATCAACAAAAAATAAAATAAAGTAACTTACAGATAGGTATTAAATAGATTGTAATGTCTTACGAAATAAAAACTGCATTCTAAATGACTGACACTTCATTCAGCATTTGTATTCTCAGAGGTCAGTAACTATATTTAGGAGGAACCTTCAAAAACCCAATATTTAGGGAGAATGTTGATCTCTTTAAAACAAGTTCCAAATATCATCAACAATAGTAACATATTCATTAATATCTGTGAGTGTACCAGTATACTTCCCTATATCTAGCCTAAAATTGAGCTGTACCATTTAGGTGAAAGCCACTAAAGTAAGCCTTCATAATTTAGAAACAGATCAAGCAGTAAATATAAACAATACTTAATTAAGAGTTCCACTCCCTAATTTCATTTGTCGGATATTGCGAACACAATCCCAGCCACTTTTAGTGAATACAATGGGTCTTTAATTAGGTTGAGAGTTGAATTCATAGTTTATTAATTATGAGTATAAGAAGCCTGACCAATTGTATAATCAGATGAATCCCTTTCCTCCACAACAGGATAAGTGTACATTTAGAGAACACTTTCAAAAGCATATAATCATGACTGTCTTTTTTTAAATGTCAATCATGAATATAGATCTATCATAGTATGTTCAGGGATGATTATCTGCGGGTCCAATTGTAATCCAGAAAAAAACATTGTAAACAAGTATCGGATGGTTTTAGTTAACCAGGACAATCACATGATACAAATTTTGTTCTTTCCAAGAGATGGAATTTTCCAAGATAATTTATGGAGTAGAATTTATTATTTAAAAACACAATTTAATTTCTCTATGTTAAAAAAACAATGGCATTTTTTTCAACATTTACATATTTGATTTAAACATAGTTTATTTCACATTAATTTAGAATCAAGCAAAATTTAATTGGAAATGAAGTTGATATGCTTGGCTGATTTGGAAATTTAAATCCTATTAAAAATTTATGAAATATTGTAAAAAAAATATTTTCATAAAAAGTATCTTTCATATTGAAGGGAAATTTCTTAATATAAAAATATGAAATAAACTGATAAAATCAATATCAAGCAGATTCAAAAAAGAAAATACTATTGTTACATAAGAACATAAGAAATATTTCTTTTAAACAATTTGTTTTTGTAATTAGGCATAAAAAATGTGCGAATGATTTTCAAAAAGTATAATAAATCTTTTATTTAATACTCAAAAACGAAATTTATTATCTATTAGTTTTAATTAACTTCAATAATGATGAATATGCTCTAAATATATTTCAGCGTAGTCTTGTAAATTTACCATTCTAAATTAAGCAACAAAAAAAAGATAATATCAGAAAAGACTATTTTCAAATTATTTGTATGCAAACATTTTTCATATATAACTATATTTTAACACATACAAAAATTACTTGATTATGTAATTTAAATTTTCTGACTAAAATTTAAAATGTATATTCATTACCTTCAATTAAGATGCGAGTTCTCTTGGCCAATTAGTGACTTAATGGTTTACATGGCTTTTTGAAATCACACCTTACAAAACAGGAAAATTAAAATCTTCTTATAAAAGATTAATTAAACCAGTATTGACTTACATACAAATTTGGACATTAACTACAAAAAAAAGAGCTTTCAATTTTTGAGGGGTTTTAAAAATTAATTATGGCATTGCTTTTGATAAAGGAGTGCGGGGGAGATATAACTTTGAGTTATAAATTCTTAGAAAACAAAGAAATGTTGTAAAATTCATTTAACTGAACAGTAAGAGAGAGACTAGATATTTCTTAAAAATGAATCCAACAAGAATCTTATTGAAACTAACTGTACACCCTTTTTCTAAAGGCAAAGTAGTAGACCAAAATAGAGATGAACGATGTTTTGGATACAGACTTGTGTTTCATTGATGTTATAAACTGGAGAATAGTAGCCAGAACTCATTCGCTTAGGGAAAAACTGCAGAAGACCAGGATTCATAAAGAGTTGTAATGCCAGAGAGGATGATAATTTATTACTTTCAAATCCTATATAAAACTCATTTAACAGAAAAGAAAATTTAAAAAAGCTGGGAAAATACCATCTTCTGTCTGCATACATATTTCAAGTTTTCAGTGTCATTCAAATTGAAATAAATGCTCATAACACTTTTCAATATAAATTATGAAGAGATGATGTCATATTTGCAATTTGAAGTACAATTTCACTAAATAATCTTTTCAAGCTCTTCTAATAATATGAGACTTGAGAATTCAAAAATTTGTTTCTAAAGGTTCTTAAATTAACTTTACAAGTCTTCAACAAAAATGAGTCTATCAAATTTAATTATCTTGTGACTAAAATATCACTACTTTGTTTGCTTTGAAATATATAAGTGAATAAATATTTCATAGATACCCCCCTCATGCACCTTACAAAGAATCCTAATATAAATAAGTGAATATATTATACACAATTGAAACATGTGTATAAGAATTTATAAAATAAAATGTTGCAATTTCATTCATTACAGTTATTTTTTTTCCCTATTTCAATTTTTAGAATAAATTATACTCCCAATCAGAAAAATTTGGACCTATTTAGCCATCACTGTTTACGAAATTTAATCTCTTTGATGGAAACAAATTAGAAAAAAATACGATGACAGAATTATTGATGAAGAAACTAAATGTTTCCTTTTTATTCCCAAAAACGTGACACATTTTATCACTCAATCAATAGCATGTGCATTAAACATGTATGTATGAGTAACAAAGCATTAAATCAATAACATGTATGTTGATTGATTTAATGCTTTATATGTTGATTTAAAATATAATGTGTGTGTGTGGGGGGGGAAGTTCAAGATTCTTAAAAACAGAAACTTTAAAAGCAAAACAAAAAAATAAGATAAAAAAAAGACAGTTTTATTATAGTCAGTATGAAATTTTATTAAACTAATAAAATTTTATACTTACTTAGAAAAACATTTTAATATATAAAATTAAATTCTCATCATGACAATTAGAAAAATTGGGAATACAATAAAATTTAAAATAATTAAGCTAACTATATACCAGAAGATTCTCTGCTTAAGAAATCTTGCATCATGTTAAGAATGCCTTTCCTTTCATATGACATTGGATGAAATGATTGACCAAGCCTCGATATTCCACTGTAAACACTGCCAGATAGATTCTGGCTCAAACGATGTCTACCTTCTCCTATTTCACAAGGTATAGCATTCACCTAAAATTTCATAAATTTAATCACACAATAAACAGTAAAAAATACATTAAAACACCAGAAATTTTCATAATGTCTGAAATATAAAACCATTAACAAATTAAAAGTATTTTCTTCAGAAGTAATTCATTGATAAAAAAATAAATTCATTTTCTTTTTTATATCCATAAATAAAATAAATGATAGAGATTAAAATATACAGTATAATATTCATGTCTATTCATTAAGGTAATATATCTGGGATAACTACATATGAATCACATTGATGTTTCAATAACATCTCACTTAAAAAACTTTCTTTACATTATACATGCTATAATTAATTAATCTCATTGAACATAGAAACTTTTCAAAAGATACAAAGTAAAGCAAAACACTAAATTTCAATTCAGGTAACTAATATTGATAAGAAAATTTTGATTTCTTGACTAAATAACCACTTTTGTAAACATATTATATTAAAAAAAAAATTGAAGTAATGAAAAAAGCAAAATTCACGAATAATAATAATTCAATTATAATTACAGTTCATTTTAATATAACACTGAAATAGAAAAAAGTTCATATATTGAATTTTTAATGACTATTAAAAAGGTTTTTAAAAATAATTCAAACAATTTCTTTTTTTACAAATATAAAAAGTTGTCTCGGGAAATATCATCAAGAAAAGCCTCATATATAAAGTGCAATACTATAAACAGGGAAATTAGATTAAAAGATTTAAGGAAAATGTACAACACAGCCAATTTAAATGTATTTTTTCATGTAAATAAAATTATAAAAACACATCAAAATAGTCATCTTAAAATATTTTTTGAACATTGCATTTAATACCTTTACATGCTCCAATTCATCATCACCTTCTTCTAATGTTTCCAATGGTACGAATTCAGCTTCATTAGGGGGTACACTAAAAACATTTTCAATTTATAATTTAATTTGTGTACAAAAACTCCTTATATAATAATTAAAAGTAAAAATAACAGCTACTAACATCAAATTTGCAGCTGAGCCCATCGGAGGTTCAGTATAAAAAGGCATAGCAGCAGCTGTGTACGGCAGATCTGGCATTATTTCGTCCCAATACTGATCTTTGATCAATTCGGGGTGTTCCTGATGCATTTCATCCACAATAAGATAAGAGACCTAATAACAAATTTTCTTTTACAATCGTAATAAAATCTAAAGATTAATATTATTATGAACATTCTAAAGTATCAAAGGAGAAATGAATTTCAGTCACTTCTTGTGCACAGTTTACTTCTTTTAATAATTCTTATAAGTTTCCAAATGAATATTTCAGATAAAATTGCAGATCTTAAAATAATGACATTATGATTGACATTGATATAGTTTTCAGACTATTCCACAATATTTAATTTTTATTATTTAAAAAATAATTTTGAGAGCAATATAAATAAAGTACATATTTTCCTAATAAGAAATCTGTCAAATTTTTAAAAATATTTTTTAATATTAAATAAATATACTTAATCACAAGTTTAAAAGGAGAAGATTTTACATGAATATTCAATTTTGTAGATTTTTAATTATATTATCAAAATTAGTTTTAACATTTTTTGACAATATTTTTAGAGATTTTTGCATAATATTATGTT
This sequence comes from Latrodectus geometricus, assembly GCA_026290005.1. Taxonomy (NCBI): domain Eukaryota; kingdom Metazoa; phylum Arthropoda; class Arachnida; order Araneae; family Theridiidae; genus Latrodectus; species Latrodectus geometricus. The sequence continues at coordinate 175,331 of JAPDSC010009445.1, read as the reverse complement.
GATAATGCATACTGCATTATCATGAAACTGATGTGAACAACACTAAATTATTAGTTTATTAGAAGATAAAATCACAATAACATAAATTACTTGGATATCTCGGTCAATAACCCAATTGACTTCAAAGTCGTCATCATCTTCTCCAAATGGATTTACCAATGTTTCTGCAACCTATAACAATCAATAAAATATTATTAAAAGATGAACTGTATAAATTTAAATGATTTTAACATAAAAATTTAATGTTTTCATTAATAATGGCGAAAATAATATGTGTAAATAAAGTAATGGTAATCTTCCTTCAAAAGAATAACCCTTGCATTTGATCAGGGTTTTTTTACCATTTCTATAATTTTTAATAATTAAAAATTAAATATAGCTTTTCTACAATTAATTAAAGTTAGTGAATAAACATTCTACTCTAACATGATATAAAACATATTTTATATATATATATATATATATATATATATATATATATATATATATATTAGACTTTTATCATTAAAACATGTGCATAAATATAATTTCAATTAGATAAAAATAATAAAATGAAATATTGGTTTTTCAAAATTACAAGACATCAATTTAAACAGCTTTTTTTATAATTATTGATGTACTAATTACAGAAATATGTTTTTATACACATAAAACATTTTTAATTGTAAAAGGAATTTAAGAAATGTTTTTGAATAATTTGTAACACTTTAAATAATTTGAATTCATAGATCATAAATACTATCAGAATCAGAATTAATGAAATTATTATACATCAAAAACGTTTCCTTTTAATTATGTTATGAAAATAATACATCTGTTTAAATTTATACATGCAAAATTTTAAAAAAACAAGTATCCAAACTTACTTTTAACCATCCCATATAAAAGAAAAATTGAAGAAAATTAAAAACAGGTATATAAAGATCAACATCATAACCAGGATGACCTTGGGCAGGATCCAGATATTGTCTGCCCATTAAAGTAGATAAGAAAAATGTATATACAACCAGAGTAACAACCTACAAATAACAGAATACATTTTCAATATTATCGTCATTAACTAATAAAACTGAAATTTTAAGTGTAAAATTCACCATACATAAACACAAAATATTTAAATATACTTTCTGTTTATTTCACAAAAACATAACAGCTTATAAATATATAATGTTGGATATTAGTATTCTGAATATAATAAATTCAAAACATAATCATCAAATAGATTATTTGTAGCCTTTTCTTAAGAATGTTAATCATTTTAGCATAAAAAATAGAATTATTTTTTGATAAGAGTTTTTAGTTTTTGATTAATACAACTCTCAAATAATAAGACTGATGTAAACTAAAAGACATGTTAAGCCGTTTTTAAAATTATAATTACCTGAGTATATACTAAAGGTATACTGATCCAGTCATAGTTAAATAGGCCACCACAAAGAGCTCGATAGTTAGCTATTGCCTACATGTAATGAAAAATATTTTTAAATAGAACTTACTTTTTCCAATGATTATAAGCAAAATGATTTTCTAGGATTGTTAAATTATATTTTATTTAGAATAAAATATATATTTAGTAATACATTAGCATTTAACATGATAAAATAAGAATTTATTATAGATAATAACATAACTGACATGCAGAAAATTATAAGTGTTTTTTACTCAGATTTATTGCAAAAGATTGCTTTATCATTATAGTCATAGTATGTACTCTATATTCCATGTTAATAAAATTGTATTTATTATTTTCAAAACATCTGTGAAAATGGATAATAAATATTTATGTGATACATATTTAATATTACACATATCTAGACTCTAAAATTTTAAAGAGTTTAGAATCTGAATCAAGCTTTTAATAAAAATTGAAATAAGTAATAATTTTAACAAATTGTTAAATATTGATAAATCTAAATTTATTAAACAAAATATTTCCTTTCTATCAAATTGAAGTAATATGATTGATAAAACAATGATAGAAAATACTTACTTTAATTTCATTTAATAATTTTTTTAAAACAAATATAATGAAGGCAGCATAACAAAGCATAATAATGAATAAAGTATAACAATAAATAAAAACTGTTATATATAAGCATTTTCAATATTCACTTAATATGCTTTTTCATATGTATCACTATTGCAAACTTTTATATACAAGCAATACCAACATCTTATTAAAATTAAATTCTAAGTGCAAATAACTATTTTCTTTAAAGTATTAAGATACATTACTTAATTTATATAAGCTAAACGTTTAATATTTATTTCCTACCTTTCAGTCAAAAAAGAAATACATTTATAATCCTTATTTGATTTCCTCGGCGTTTAGCAAATTGTGAAAAACTAAGCTAAAATTTATTACTCTATATTAATCAAAATGAATGTTACACATTAATTGATACTATTGTTCACTCACTTCAACCAAAGTATTTAAGGCAAAATCATCACGCACACGACCTTCTTTACGAGCTCTAATAGCTACACTAGATGCCCAAACTAAAGGCATCCAATAAGTGCAGTGTTGTGTTTTCAATTCTTCTATAATTTTCTTTTCATTTGGTAATAGTATACCTAAAAAAATAATTTAAATTGTGCATTCTACTGTACTATGAAATTCTACATTCATCGTAAAGAAAATATATTAAATTTAAATTATTGTAAATAAAGAATGAAATAGAAAGAAAGGAAGTACAAAATTTAAAAGAATATATATCAAATGTACAATAATAAAAAAATCAATTCATATCTAAGAATAAATTGTTTTTTTTTTTTCAAATATAAAATATATAGGAAAAATCATTCTTTTTTATGATTAACCTTTAAATAATCAAAAAGTAAAATATTTTATTAAAAAATAGAATACAGAAATATTGAGATTTTTAAGAACGCTTAAGTCATAGGTTTATGCAATGTCAACTGCAATAAATGGAAAGCTTTATTATTTTATTAATTCCTGTTGTATTACTTAGCTGTTTATTATTACAATTAAATCTTGATACATTTTTCACAAATTAATGTCATAAAAGTAAACTTATACTTTCCTTTTTTATTCTCATTTAAACAGACATAATAATCTCTTTTGAATGAAAAAAAAATTGAACATTAAAAAAACTGAATGAAACCCTTCAGGGAACGAATAGAAATTCCTAAACAGATGCAGATTTGTGCACCGAGCATTATGGTGGTCACAAAAAATTACTCTTACAGCAATAATGTTCTCTAGTTGTCTAATAGAACCTCTTTTTTTCAGTGCAAAATGAATTTCTCCAAACTCTGTAATATTGCAGTGATTTCAAAAAGTGCACATGGTTGAGCAAACCAAAATAAGGTTAGAAAAATATGCCCCCACAGCAAATGCACTGTATTCATTACTCCCAACAAACACATATTTATTGAACCACAATTTCACAGAGCTTTATGATCAATTTTCTCAAATGAGACCAAGCCCACTTCATTATCTGTATTATATTTTGTGTTATTGCAACTTGAAATAAGGAAGTAAGCTTGACGTACCATATCAAAATATTAAATAATTAAATTAAGGAAAGCACACTAAAAAGTTTTTGTATCTTAATATAAACAAAAGAAATGCAATAAAGAGGATATTTAATATATAAATGTATAAGTAAGAAGGTCATACTAATATAAAACAAATAGAATTATCTGGATAGTCTACTTAACCAATACATTGCTTGACATAATGATAGTTATCAATAGGAAGCAATTGTTTCTAATATATCTTGAAATTACATATTTGATTCTCACATTGCATAACTAAGAAACTCGGGACTTTAAGATTAATTTTTCCTTAAACAAAAAAATGCATAAGCATAAAACCCTAAATAAATTTCATTATTAGATCAAAGTGATAGTTAAGTAACTGAATACTCACCAGCATCAACTAAATGATCCATAGTTGGAAAACGTTTTTTCACACAAGGGCTGATGCATGTCAGAGTAATAACAAATGCAAGATTTGCATATCTCATAATGGTTCTACGCATTACTCGTCCTCTTTCATCCTGAAGGAAAAAGCAATCATATAATCCTTAAAGTTTATGATACTCCAAACTGCAGTGAATTACAAGTTCAAAATCAATCAAAAATAAAAATAGTTTACTTACTAAAATTAATCAGGAACCTGAAATTAATGTAATTTTAATTTGGAAATTATTTAGATTATTAGCACTTGTGAGAATACATGTATTCAATTTTCAACAAAAGTTAGAAAGTATAAAAAATGTTTAAATAAAAATAATTTCAAATAAAGTAAATAAATTTTAATTACAATATGATTAAAGTTTATTTACTACACATGTCAATAATTTAAAAAAATAATGTTGCTCGAAAAAACCAACAAAGTTCCAAAATTTTATTGAATCAACTTTAAAACAATTTACCAGATTATTTATGGCTAATTTTATTGTTTTTACTAATATGAAATATTTGGCATCTATGCCATTAACAGTAGTTTGAACGACATTTATATTCAATTTGCTAAAACACATCAAAAATTAACCAAGCCATAATCTTAAGAATATAAAATTATTAGTTAAGAACACAATAACTTTATAGTTAACAAAAAGAATCTACAGCAGACTTTTGTGATTATTTATGAACAGAAAAATTTTAACAATTGCGTGTTATAAATATTCCTTACAATTCATTGATAAGAGTATCCAATTTAAGTTTTAATACATTATAATACTGATTACATTATTTAATACACATAAATCTTTTTAATATATATTAAAAGATTTAAAAGAAAAATATTTTTATTTCTCTCGAACTTTAAAAAATGCAATAAATTCAAAATATACAAAAATATTTTTTTCACAAGCATTTCAACACAATTTAAATTATATCAGCAATTTTCTTAATTTGTTAATAAATTTATAACATAACAGTATTAGATTTGTAAAACTAAAAGTCCTATTTATAAAAAATTATTTAATGTTAAAAATTGAAAATCATGAAAGTCACATGCCTCTGACAAACAAGAATAGAAATACACAAAGTCCAAGCAATAAAAACAAAAAACATTTGCACAAAAAAAGCATGTTCTATTATACAATATAAATTTCTATTCTATTGCAAAATAAGGAAAAGAAAATAGCAAATTAATAGCGAGATTAATAAATGCTTTAAATCAATAAGCAAATTAACATATAGCAGTTCAATAAAAGGAAAATGGTTTAAAAATATACACAAAAAGAAAATTTTAGGAAATAAAAATTGTACAAAATGAATTTACTTCAAAGTTTCCAGTTTAATAAAAACAATTTTAAGACTATTTGCATGAAAACAGATGAATTTTGTGAATGAAATATTACCTGTCCATGCAAGTAAGCAGAAACAAAGAATGCCAAGGTGTCAGGCCAAGGAATACAGTTAAAAGAGTCCCACCACCGTTTAATGACAATAGAAACATAAAAACCCAGAATAAAAGACACTGGAATCAAATCACCATATGCTTTACAATATAAAGACACTTTTTCAAAATACCTAAAAGTTAAAATGGGGAGAATTCATGAAGAATTTAACAAACACATGGGATTTAAAATAATGTGCAAAAAATATGTATATAAGTATAGTTTTGAGTTAAGAAAATTTTTAGTAATTATCAAAATTTTCTTATAGTAAAAAAAATTATACTTTACCTGTGTAAAAAAAATCCAAATTGGGAATGGGGAAATGATAATTTCATACAAGTGTATTAAATGTATAAATAATCTTAATTTAAAAGCAAAAATAAAATCAGTTCCTACAATATTTTTGCAGTCATATTAGGTTGTTTAACAATATTTTGTTCCAAGCAAAATGGAGCAAAAAATATTTTATGCATATTAACATATACAATATATAAATTGATGAATTATGACTCCATTTTATTTGGACTTTTGCAACTGAAGCTTTGGGTGCTTCAAAATATATCTTTGTCTTGTTTTTCAGATTTTGAATTAACTGCAAGAAACATTAACTATTTTCCTAATCTTTTTAACAGTAACATAGAGACTCTTGCTCTGAACCTCAATTGCAAATCATTAATCACAGTATAGCAGTTTTTTAAAAAAATTGCTATGCTTGTCATTGCTGAAATTTCACTGCTTAATCACACTCAATCTGTCACTGCTTAAATCATCCACTCACACTTTGTAATTTTTTCATGATTTAATTTCTGCTTTTGAAAGCCCTTATTTGTGTCAGAAAATATTCTCTAAAATGAAAAAGAGTATTTATACATACAAATTAATTGAAGGACATTTGAATCACTGCTCATAGCTCTGAGACATAAACATAATTTGTAAAAAAAGTTAGATATATATTTAGATGTATTCTAATTCTCTATATAAAGAAAATATACCATTAGAAATTATATTGAATACTTAACCCTGTCTTTTATTCTGTTGCAACTTTTAAAATACCTTTTTTAATATCATAAAAATCTTAAAATAAAACTTATTTAAGATTCTTTTTTTATGAATATATATATATATATAATTTGGTCATATCATTCCTAATATTTTAATTGAATTTCAAGAAACTTTAAATAAATATTTAAGAATTAAATAAAGATAAAATAAATATAATTCAATGATTAATGACATTTCTTATAAAAAGAAACAAGACTAATGAAAATTTAAACATTTCACTAAATATTTTATTCAACCAGATAATCTAATCTTTAGGTTAGTTTCAATACTAAAGTTCAATTTTCATTCATTTTATTTAGAATTAATTGAAATGTATTTCTAAATGGAAAAAAAAAACTATCTTAAGTATCAAACTTGAGTAAATTGTTCTAGAATTTGTCAATAAAACCAGGAAACAATTCCAACATTTCATTCAATAAATAATTTAGATTGATAAAATAAATTTTATTATAGCTATAAATCATGGAACTATCAATTTATGAAAATAATGCAATTTAAATTTATTAAAAATTTTAATTTACTATTGCAGTTAATATTTTATAATGAAGATTTTTTTCTCCAAAATAGAATTTTTTTTTTTTTTTTTTGAAACAGGAAAGAGAAAAAAATATGAATAAATTCTTATTTTTAATACCTAGTAAACAGCTTTCACACTCATTTATATAATTAATAATAAAATTAGAAAAAAATGTGAAAAATATTTAAAATACAACTTCAATTTTCTATAAAGACAAATTAACATTGTGAAATATTTACTAGTTATCTTAAGAAACAAGTGGGCATAAATTTATAAAAATTTGAAAAATTAAGTTCTAAGCAAGTACAACATTAATTATCATGAAATATATTTATTAGTTTATTTTCCAAAAATATAACAAACATCAAAATTGAAAAAATAATTATTTATATTATAATAATTTTATTATAATGAAAAAAATTAAAATATAAGTAAAAATTTTAAAAAAGAAAAATATTTAAGATATTAGTTCACCCACATTTTCTTTCCTAATCCTGTATGCAACAAAAACTATTCTTTTTAGGAAAAAAATAATTATAAAATATTTAAGTTTTATTAAAAATAACAAATTATCTACTTTATCATTATCAAAAATAGTAAAACAATGACATTCATTTTCACTCATTTTATGAATTATAAAGAATTTGTAAATTATGCATTAATTTCTGTTTTAAAATAACAAAATAGAGGAATGATAAATGTTGTGATTTTTATATTAAATAAAACTAAGGATTTAAAAATAATTTTTAGGTTGCACACACCTTTTAAGCATATATTTCAATACAAAAAGGCTTTCAATGACTTGTGCAAGTTAGTTGGCAAAATGCCAGTTGCACACAAAATGAAACCCATTGAAAGGGTAAAATTTTCTTTTTATTCTTTGGATAAGTATAAAAGTCTCAAAGTGTTTTAGAAACCATTCCAATATTGTTCTATTTTTATATAAGTAAAATTATGCAACTTTTATGTCAGTGCTCTGTTACCGACGATGGTAAATTGTTTTGATACTTCTTTAAATCTTTTCCTGGAAAAGATTTAATGGAACATAATATTTTTAAAGCATATTATCAATTTTAAAAAAAATAATAAACATTCCCGGAGATAATAATCAGAATATAAATTTGAACATACTTTTAATTTAATATGTTTCTTTGATTACAAATATTTTAAAATTTAAAATATTTCTATCAAGATTTGATATTAAATAAGCAATTTAGTGTCTAAAGAAACTGCAAAATGCAAGCAATTTTTCATTAAAATGTAGCAGCTAAATTTCTATGAATCTTTATAAGTAATTTGATTAGTTTTAATTTTTTATTTGCAAAAAAAAAAAAAAAGTAAAATTAAGTTATCAAAAGCTAAAATGTGTATGCATATATTAGTAAATAAATTATGAATTTAGATTTTTCACATAAATGAATAGACATACCACAAGAAAATTAGTTTAATTTTCTTGTTCTTAAAAAATATTATGTGATTATATATGATCACTCATAAAACAAATGATGATCAATATTAATTTAGAAAATCAAAATAAATAAAAATTAAGATTTTAAAATAAAATGAGGCAAATATAATTAAAAGTATTAGAATAGTTTCTAAAAGATCTCAACTATTTTTATAAATTATGATAAGTACTATTTAATTCAGTCCTTCAAAGCAATAAATTAATAATGAAACATTCAAACTTCTATTGAAGTAATAAAACTTTCAAAAACCTTAATATCATTCAGAAAAAATATTTCACCTACCTTCTTTGTGATTCACTTAACATAAACCTATAAACAATGCTCAAGAAATAATAAAAGGAAAAATATAAAGATAGATCTGGCCACAACAGTTTATATATGCTTCCTCTCCATCTACAAAAGAAAATAAATTAAATGATATGTTTGGCATAACTCTCTTAGATACAGATTATGACACTTTATTATGTAAAAACCTAATTTTTTTTCATCAAATTTTCACAATACTTATGATAATTTTTGTTATTAACATATTTTGTAACAAAATTAGTAAATATTTTTTAAAATGTAACAATAAAATAAATTTTAAAGTTCAACTTCAATATTAAAACAGCCATGACACAACAAATAGCATATTTTTTTCAGTAAATAATAAGAATTATTTGATAACTATATATATATATATATATATATATATATATATATATATATATATATTACTAGCCAAGTTTTATGTGCAATTTAAGTTTTGGGGAAATCATTTTATAAAATAACTCTGCAGTTTGAGAAATAAAAAAAATCTAAAAATTGTACCCATAATATTACAATTATTTGATATATGTAAGATACATAACCTTATAAAATTTATGTACTAAAAATTAATTTATTTTCAATTAAAAAATTACAAAATTGTTTTGAAACAAATATGGAAAACTAAAAGATGAAAAAATTATTATAAAAAGAAATTATAGGAAATTTTTTCTTTGAAATTCCCATATATACTCTCATTGAATATTGTAGATAATGATAACTGGCGAGAAAAATTTATATATTAACAGTTAAAGGCACAAAAACAACTTGTCAGCAACATCTTCTACTGGTTATAGTTTAAGCAGAATTAAAGTAAAAAAATTTTAAGTTTAAAATGTCTCCTACTAGAAATTAAAATTTTTATAAGATTTATTTGAATATTTTTTTTATAAGATCTATAAGCATTTCTTAAAAATTATTATAACTGAGAGTAACTAGTCAGTTTAACAAAATTTAAAATTGTTAAATTACCTGAATAATAATTTCCAGAAGCAGCCAAAACCTCTACTTGTGGCAACTTCAGCACTATAAGTAACAGTCATCTTTTATAGTAGTAATTTGTACAAATCAACAGACAGTTCTTTATCTAGAAAAAAAAGGTTTAATATCAGTAAAAATAACTCAAGAACAGCATTAAATGTAAAGAAGTAAGAAGCCCAAAAATAAAAATTTTGTACAAAGGAAATTTTTGCAGAACAAAAGAAAAATCGCAAATTACTGGGAATGTCTCCCATGATATGAAAAGCTTATTTTAGTTATTTTATTTACTTTTTCAATTTTGTGTTTTTATTACACCGACCAAGAAATAAGGCAAATTTCTTTAATTGATGCTTTAGCGCTGTTTAATAAATATTAATCAATGAGGGCCGAATCATATTGTTGCTTAATTCTCAAAGACCACTTACTTCACAGCATTAATTTTATTTAAGAAATTATGAATTTCAATAAAAATAATGAAAAATGTTTAAAGTGAAAGTCATATTCTGGTGATAGCTACAGTTACTTGGATAATAATCTGGTGCTGCCTGTTGTCATTCCTAAATATACTTATATCCTAATCTCTTTTAAGTCAGAGTAAGCAAAATTGAATTTTGTACCATAAGCTCATAAAATAATAAAAACTAAGAATTGTGGATCCATTAATGCATGCACATAATTTTCTACAAATGAAAAATTCCCAATTGATAAGATAAAATATTAGAATAATTCTGTTAATGAAGTAAAAATTATGACAAAGCATTATTACAAAGCTAAACAATAGAAGTAAGAATAGTTATCCTACAAATTTATATTGGAAATAAGTAAAAAGAGTCAATAGAATATTTTTCTATATGAGATTAATAAGAAAGTGAAGAAAAATGTTTTAGAAATGCTAAATTAAGAAATTATTGCTGTTCTTATCTAATATTTTTGATATATAGTATTTAATTTTTAATGACATATAATTTATAATAAGGATTATTCATTGAATTAAGTTTCGACAATGATATATAATATATAACTTTTGATTGTTTTTATTGCAGAATTACTAATTAAAATAAATTATTATTAACATCAAAGATTCTGCTAATTATTTTTTAAAATTAGTAAATGATTATATTAAAATAATTGAATTTATTTAACATAATTATGTGGAAACAAATTTAAGTGAAAAAGATTACACTATTTTGAATAACTTGCCAGATTGGTTTGGATTTTAATACATTAAAATATTAAACTTAACAATTTAGAAGTGTTTAAAAAGAAAATATTGCACTCTTTCATCAGAACAATAGTAAATCATATGCAATGAAATTTCAAATATTCATATATTTTAACATATTCTTTAACAAATATGTGGTGAAAAAATTACTTCCAGTGCTAAGTCAGGAAAAATGCAAAGTAAACAAAAATGCTATATTTTCATGAGCATAAGCAATTTATTTTTAATTTTGAAATTCTTTGACTAGTGTATATTATGTTCATGTAAATATAACAATTAAAATTCTAGACAGAACTTGATAAAATATAAATATAAATAAAGTATAGTAAATATATTAAATATGCAGCAAAGCAAAATAATGACACATAAGTTTCTTATAATAACCAAAATTAGTCAACTATTTGTTTATTCAAAATTGTTACAAGCATATTTACAAAACACATTCAATGTTGAATAAAAGATTTTGAGATTATATAAAGTTTGATAATATTATATATATCAATGCTTAAATATTATTTTAATGCAATCATTTTGTATAATAATTTTAAAGATAAGATTTTATTATGGTTCAAGGTATTGCTTGCTTATAATTAGTGTAAGTCTTAATAAATTTCAAAATAAATTAAAAATTTATTTTAAAGTTTAATAAATAGGTTCCACAGGGAATATAATATGAAAAGAAAAATATTAATTAATCCATTTTTGAAACAAGTTATTCATGAATTTTGAAATTCGATAAAAAAAAAAAAAAAAGCGTGTTTAATACACAGATATATTTAAAGTTCAAAACAAAGAATGTTTTAATTATGCAATGGGAGTAAACAAATTTGAGAAATCTATTTAAATGTACATTACAGATCAAAGGAATTCAAGATATTCCAGAGAATAAATTGATTTTGGAGTAATCAAGTTTTTGTTTTAATTTAAGTGATTCTTAAATTAAAACAAAAACTTGATTTAGAGCAAAATTAATTTTAATTGTCCAATGTAAAATTTTTCTTCGCAAATCATACAAATCTTCTATATATTTAAGATTTCAAAGAAATTTACGGGTTTAGATTGTTTGAAAAAAATTTCTAACACGTTTTTTGTCAATAATTTTCATTCAACAATGTTAGTAAATAAAAGTGAGCTATAAATATAAGGGAATAAGAAAAGTGCATAAAAATTCTCTTTCATCATATAAAGGAGTGTATTTTAACAAAAATCTACAACAATTTACCATAGAAGAAAATGGATGACATTAAAAATTTAAAATATTTACCATGTCTTAAAATACGAGCAAACCGCGCAGAAAACGAAACTTCTTTAACTGTTGTCAAACACACCTTCTACTTAAGCCGGTAGGTGACATTATTTAGTTGCTGCCACTACAAAAAAAAACTAATTTTATTATCAGATAGTAATAGCTGTCAAGCACGACACACCTTCACCAAATGAATTGCATAATATCTAAGAATAATAGACACAATTTCTACAAAATAACAGCAAACCCTTCCAAAAAGAAATAGTTCTTACCCTTGTTAATCACGACACAGGAAATAGTCTGGGTTGTAGACTTCTGCGGACATTGGCCATTTGTAAACACGTCAAGTAATCGTGAAAAAAGATAAAATGGGATTCATGGGAAAAACAAAACATTGTTAAATTGATTCATTGACCAGGTTTTATGCTTCTTACACTACTGTATTCACCTTCTTTTATTTGCACCTGTCATAAGAGGTTTTCAAATCGTAACTGATATAACTCCCTTCGAGCTTGTGGGACAATGCTGAGTTCTGATCCGTTAGTTCATCAGAGCAACAATCACTTTTGCCACAATGATCTTCTTTCTGGTGGTCAAAATCTTCCTTTAGGTCCTCTTGTCCCTTACAGGGAATTTAGCTTTCCTTATACAATTCTGTTTCACAGTTGCTTTGCCATGATTTTTGCTTGCTTTAAAATATATTTCTCATGATTTTTATATGCTTTGCTGCATCGTTGTATGCCATAACCTATGACACGGTGGCTATTGCACACGCAATTAAAAATCACGTGCATGTTCATTTTAGTTTACTTAAACAAAGCCCGTTACCTATATGAATGATATCTTTTTTACATGAAGTATCCATCGTTTAAAAAAACTGGTACATTTTTCAACCGTATTTTAGCATGAATCTCGGTTCAGTTATTTAGGATAAAATGACAATAAGATTCAAGGGTGATGATCCTGTGCAAAATTAATCGTTTTCCTTTGAGATATAAGTAGAAAATATCTTGTAAAGTAATGGCTTTTGCACCCTGTAAAAAAACAAATTTTTCTTGATCGTATAATTATTGATTTCTTTTGGTTCGCTAATATTAACCAAAAGAAGAGTATTATAAGTGAGTAATTGGTTACGGATTGAAAGCAGGTTATTAAATTACTTAAATCCCACAATGGATAAATTATATTTATTACTTTCTGTCACTGCCTTTGATTAAATGTACTTAGATTGTATTCTACTTTTACTCAAGAAATTCGGCTATAACTTCTACAAATACTGTTATTGATGCTCGTGTTTTTCAATCTGTGACCATTGGAAATATATTTTTCAAGCAGTGGCTTATAGATTCCACAAAAAGCTATTTATTTAATTACTCAAATAAGAATTTGTAATTTCATATTAGTTGTATTTGAATTTGGATTCTTAGCAGTTTTTACATATTTTGTTGATTTTCCATGATTTCATTAATTCAAATTTTTAATTACATTCGTGCGAATCTACTGCTGTATTTTCAAATAATTTTATAAAATAGCTTCAAATAAATTATGACGAATATATGTGTTAAAAAGATGGTGTTCTTGTTCCATTGTAAAAGTAAAGATTTGCAAATTATCCGTTGCTTCCATTACTTTCATTCTTAATTACAATAGCTTGCTTTACATTGAATCATTATCATCATCTGTGGGTAAGATATTGTGTTTTGATCGAATCACACTTCTGCCTCAACTGATAATGATCGGATTAAAATTTTGAGGTACCGTTAAGAGAGGTTGTATATTTAGTTATTATTTTGTGGATCATCATATGGATTGTGTATTTGATATAATGATTTGGGATGGTATTAAATATATTCTCCACACCTCCTTCTTTTCAATAACATTACACTTATTAATTAAAAGTAGTAATTATTAAATCACATTATTAAAAAGTAGTAATTTTAAAATAATATTTTAAAATACTACTATTTTAAAAGGGTCTGGGGTACGTTAAATAGAACGTGGCAGTATTGTCTTCCAGGTGAAATGATAGTTCTGTGGGTGGCAGGTCAGAGAGTCTTCCACTTGATACCTGTTTCTAAATTACGAAGATTTGACTGCTTCCATTAACAGGTAGAGTCCATTTCAAATCTAGGTACAGGGAAATATACTGATATACAGCGACAACATTGACCATGCAGCCCTATATTTATGTCCTTTTGCAAGCAGCTCTTTCTCCTATATCTTCAATCTTGCTAGATTTCAGATTTAAATAATGCGTTCACACTGTACTCAAAATGTTTAAAATTTCTTCAAAAGTTGCTTTTTTTTTTTAACCTATTGATTCCTTAGATTCGGTTATTATCTACAGAAAATGTCTGTTCGTAGATTGTTGAACAACTAACCTAAAATACATTATTGGCTGATTCATAAAAACAACTTTGGTTAAAATACGTGGTGGCGCATGTTACTTTCACACACATAGACTAACTTTCCTAAACAATTCCGATAAATCATCTTTTATTCAACACCAAGTCGAGTAATAGAGATTATTTCTAGCAATACAGGTGACCTGGGGCTCGAGCTGCTATCAGGTGCTTAGGCAATTAGGGATCGTCGTACATACTTTCTTTTTTTTCCAAAGGACAGCTTCATAAGAAGCCGCGAATATTTTTTCTTAACTTTGGTGTCAGGTGATCCGTGGCTAAGGTGAATGGCATAGTGTTCTAATGGAGCCTTTAGTATCTCAGGAGACTGTTAAACTATCTTGTCTTACCCAATAACTCAGACAATGCTGGGTGGGTCTTTTTATTTCCTTTGATTTAAAACTCTGTTCGTGTAGGTAAAACCTCTAAGATAGACCTGTCTTTACAAAATAAGGAAATTCAATCGATTGAAGTAGTAGAAATGACTTCTTTGGTACCAAGTTAGTTAGAAATTGCCACCACAACAGGGAAAAGGCATATATTGTATAAGAATGTAATGCCCTTTCCCGTACTCTAGCAAAATTGATTACTTTAGATACTAAAGAATGACACGTCAGCTTCATAATGGTCCTTACTGGTTCATAAACAAAATGGGAGATTCTAAAACACATGGAGCTACGGTCCTTCGGATTTGGAGCTTTGTACTAAATGCTTTTATTAAAAATGCCTTGACGGTCGAATCTAAATTGAAGAAGAAAAATTGCAGTGATTATCTACTGTTCTTCTATTTTTTGGCAATTAAGGAATTAAATTGTATAACTTATGTTTTTACGTTTAAGCCTAGTTTCAATTAAAAGTGGTATTTTTAATTCCTAGGATTTTAGTTCATTTGGGTATGAAAAAGACTTAATGTAAATTTTTACTGAAAGAGAAAGTACTCGAAAAAGTGGGTACCTTGTGACATATTTTCCCTTGGCGAAATTTAAACGAAGCAGCTATTATATATGTATATATTTAAATTCAAAGTAAAAAAATATTTTTTTTTAGAATTACATGTATGAATATATATGAAATCTAAGAATGTTAGCACTTCAACATATTGATTATATATATTATATTTTCAACTGCTCTAATTCACTCATTCAATAAAAATTCACGGTAATAAGCTTAGATGCTAAAATTGCAATTTGAAAAAAATATTTTTACTTTAAATTGGATTTGATACATTTTAGCTTAAAATTGTTTTTATTGCATTTTGTTTGTGATTAGCTAAATTTCGACACACTCTTTATTATTATATTATAAATAATATTCCTATATTATAAATTATTATATAATATAATAAAATTTATTAATACTTTTCCAAGAATTAATTTCAACAATTACTTATAATAAGCTGGAATGGATAAGTAAAATGAGTTATAGTAAATCTCGATATACAGAAGAATATTTTCAGAAATTTATCAAATTTTTGAAAATTATTAAAATATTCCGTATCTAAGTATTTTCAATAATTAGGTAAATTAAACCATAACTGTAAGTTAATAATAATATTTTTCTTCTTATAATTTCTATCATTTTTCAAACGCTAACCATCATAATATCAAAATAATTATACAATTCAAAATTTTAACTATCTTCTTTTCTCCAAATTAAATTAAAACTATTAGATACTGAATATGGAACAATTTATTCTTCAACTGATTTCACCACTTTGCAACATTTTCTATTCCATTGGATTCGGCGGTATGCCGAATCAGCAGTTGAATATCAGTATTTTTGTCACTTGCTCAACAGTTCGTGGGATATAAATACATCTACTAGCAAGTGTTCAACTGTTGGTAGGATATAAATCTATCTGCCAGCAACTGTATAGCAATTCGTGGGATATAAATCTATTACTTAGATGTATCGCAACTTGGATATAAATCTGTTAAATGGCTTGGAATCCATTTTCAACCATAGGTGCAGGTCGAAAGAGTCTTCAGGCGCAAAAAATAACCATCAAGTGATAAGCAAAGCAATACTTTTCAGTATATGCATATCATTAAGCACTACACCATTCTTTCCAAAATTATTCACAAAAGAAAGAATCGGTTATTTATCTTTGTGAAAAAATTGTGTTTCTAAAAGCAGGATAATACCATGAGATTTAGTTTTTATAGTTATGAGGATTTCAGTGTTTCTTTTTCTCTTTGAAAATGTTCAATTACATTAGTTTTCCTTGAAAACTTTTATTTTGTATAGTGAACTATAGAAATAAAGAAATGAAACTGTACCACGTAAACTGACCAAATAAATGTTTACCAAAACATGCACTGAGACATATTACTCTACTCCAAAAATATTTGAAGTATACCGAAAATATATAACACTATTTTTATTAAACAAGGTATATTTTCCTTTATTTTACATATTTTGGTTAATGGTTATCTGAAGATTAAACGCCAAGTTCTGTGCCAAATGATTTAATAAAAAGTTATGGCAAATTTTTGTTTGTTTGATATATTTTGGCTAGTGGCCAAAATATAAAAAACAAACAAGATTCAACGCCAAACTCTCAATTGAATGATTAAAACTCTAGCCTTCAATGTAATGATAATTCTGGATTGAAATATTTTTCTGCTAAATCCAATAAAACGCGCCTGATATGTTTTATGAATTGTATGAGATAGAGCAAAGACAATGTTTTTAAAACTGAAAAACCTTTAGTTCTCATATGGTACTTCTTTATGAATTTTATTTTCATCACTCTATTTAAAATTATTTCATCATTAAAATATGACATTCTGTTAAAAATATATTTAATGAAAAGAAGGAATATTATTTATACTTTTCATGTTCAACAAAAAAAAAATGGCTAATTTTTTTTAAAAAAAATAAAGAAATAGACAGTATATAATTAATATATACTGTCTATTTCTTTATTTTTTAACATTATTTATACTTTTCAAGTTTAAAAATAAACAATTAATATTTTTTATTTTAATTCCTTAAAAATTACTTGTTTATTTTGATTTCTTAAAAAGTACGCAAAAATAAATATGAAACGAAATATACTCAAATTTTATTACTGAAGGAATATTTTATATTTTTGCATTAATAGTTCTCTGGTAAGATTAAATGACTCAAAAAAAATTTAATGTTTAGAAATTCTTTAACATTTTTTAAAAAAAATTTAGTTATTTCGCAGTTTTATATAAATTTTTACATGTATGTATGTGATTTACATCAATTATGTAGCTTTATATAAACCATGTCCGATGTAAAATTTAAAACATTTAATTTTATAATAGATAGAAAAAATATTTTAAAAGAATAATTACTAAATTTACTACAAATTATTCAACATAATGGATTTTAGCGTTAATAATTATATTTTAATCTATCTCTAAGTGGTGTACATGCATCGCAATAAAGTTACGCAAACATAAACAAATTATGACTTGTTTAATAATTTTAATCAAATCTGAGAATGACTCTGTATCTATAAGTGTGAATAAACTGGAAGTACTGAAAGTAACATATTTTTCAGATTACTGAAAATAATGTATTTGCATTGGTATTTTAACTGAGGTATATCAATTACGTAAAAACAAATATAAAGAATGAAATTGCTAATACAAGAGACTTGTAGAAAAGTTTCAAGAGTCCAACATAAATACTTAGTCTAATATCCATGCTTAAAAAATTTTGAAAAAACCTTTCTAGTTTTACGAAATTTTTAAAATGCTTAAGTGAAGGGAAAAAGTAGTTTATTTTAAGTGAATTAAAAAAGTAATTTCTATAAAGTCCTTTTAAATAATTTAAATAAAAAAGGGAAAAAATCTAACACTTACAAAAAAAAATAATTGTATTATATTAGTATCTTTTAATCATTTTTTAATTGGGATTTTTCATTTGATAATCATTTTTCATATATTTTAGTGATATTGGATTCCAACTTTTCTAGTAAGTGAAAAATTTCATTTCCACGGCGTCTTTATTAATATTATCAATAATATTTGTAATTTCTATAGCTTGATGAGAGAAAATTACATCAATTAAAATTATATCAAAAGAAATTGTAGTTTAAAATAGGAGAAATAAAACTGACATAAAATATTCCTTAGCTTTTACCAAGAAATTGCCTCTTTTTTGTTTCTAAAAGCATGTCCTCTTTCAATGTAATGACAATATACAACACTCAAAATTATTCTCTAGATATACCACTATGTGAATGTAGTTTTCGAATTAATATTGACTTCTTGTTTAACACTTACATATTATTGGAATCAAAAATTAAATAGATAAATGAAGTTTAGAAAAGGAAATATCCAAATGCATGCATCAAAACTTTAATAAGTAAATGTTAGTAACAATATTTAAGTGCAAAAAATAATAATAAAAATTTAAGATTTTAGAAATAACACATCGAAAATTATTATGCTTCTGACTAGTGTATTCTGACTAAGAATTTGCATTATAATTATTCAGCAAGTGTTGAATGCAAGTCAAATGAAAAAGTCAGCTTCCCAATTGTACTAGAATGACACCGTAAGTCACTACAACTCCTGCTGTGGTAAGAATAAAGCCGCGATTTATCATGAACAATCCCCAACCAGTTATGCACACTTCACTCGCGAAGTTATTGGATAGTTGCAGCAAGGTTGCAGTTAGGTTAGGGCTGAAATCAAATCTTTTGGCTGGCAAAGAGTGGATGACATTCTTTACTTCGATTGCTGATTCGTTGACACTAGCTGCCCTCATGCTCAGAAAGATGAAGCAGACCACGATCTCGAAGAAGGATTCAGCCTGGTGCACGATGGTGACAACGTTGGTAGGTCCCTGAGACTTTGTCACAAGACTGCTGGTGATGGAGAATACGCAGCTTAACATGTACCCATAGAGAAAGAAGGAAATGAGGGAATATGTTTTCTCCACTTTCTCGATGCCATTCGTGATTTTACCATACAGAGTGGTGTAATCGGAGAAAAGTTTGGCGGGCTTGTTCTGGTCGAGACTCTTCTGCAAATGTTCCAGAAAACTGAGATTGATGTCTCTGAGGCGAGTGAAGACGAAAGTGCACAACACCATAATCAGAAGTGGGAAGCAGTTCCACAATAACGTTTGGGCGAGCCTGAGGAGGACAATGAGAGCCAGCAACCAAGGTGTGAGCTTCTGAGATGGTTGGCGTTGGAAAAAGTACATCGCTCGATATATCTGTGCATTCTTATGGAAGTCGCCAAAGAACAATTCGAACATATTCATGCAGATAGGAAATAGAAGTGAAAAACCACAGCCAATCCAGGCGTACCTTCGAAGGGATTTGGAATCCTTGGATAGCAAGACATCATTGCTGAGTTTGGTAATCTGCTCTGAGCATTTAATGATTCTTGGACGTTTCAGCAAGAAAACAAGTCGAAGGCAGATTCCTATCAAGTTCGCAAAAGCTGATATAAAAGCAAATCCGGCTGATTCGTGAGATTTTGTGGCTGCTCTGAAAACTACAGTTGCCATGAAGAACACAAACAGAAGGCTAACAAACAAATCCAGTGCAATCATGGTAATTTTTTTCTTCCCGCTGTATTCTTTGGGACGATAAAAAGTTATTCCAGTGACTAAGAAGAATTTTATTATAATTTCAAATTCCTTGTCTCGATGGTAACTGTTGCTTTCAGAAGATCTCATGCTGTTTGATTGCAAGTTAGATGTAGGCTGCAATTCATTAATTAATTTAAAATATACTTTCAATATTCGAAATAATTTTACTAATTGGCTTTATTTTACTCAAGAAATGCTGATAGAAAGTACCTGCTGTTTGGTAGTGAGACAGCTAAACCTTATTAACCTCAAGAAACAGTAGTTCGAAAGATTCAATATAAGCTGAGTCCCATAATTAGTTTTTAACACCTTCTGATTATTTTACTTCCCAAAGAGAAATGAATCTTCTTTTTTGGCAAGAAAGAAAATGAAACCACTCTGTAACTCCGCTCATCAAAACATTTTTGTAACATTGTTTGATAAGAAAATTATGGCGGAACAACCTGTTTTAATTGAATACAAGATCGATTAATAATAATTAATGAGAAATGCTTTTGTTGCATAGAGTTTAATTATATATCAATGAGTAAGATATTTCTTTTGATATTGTATTGAAAATGACATCTTATTAAGTTTCTATAGCAACCTCGCACTTAATAAAAATAAAAATTGTTTTCATTTAACTTATAATAATACATACAAATACATCACTCCAATTTACTAACTTAAACTGATAAATAATAAAATTAGCAGATTCATAAAATAATTCTTAAAATAAAAGTTAAAGTGAAAAAAAAAACATATTTTTTACAACATTTATTTAATATCTGCTATTGAAAGAACTATTTACATCATTTATAAATCAGATGTTTTGTTGCAGAATAATATTTTATTTAATTTTCACTATTTTTAATTACATTTATAGTGAATTATTAAAAGTATATTATATTATAACTGAAAACTACTGGGCATAGTTCGAAAAATATACTCATGAATTCTTCAATACAACATTATAATTTGATATTACACACACATTTGCAATTACTAAACGCAGTCTGTGATCAATTATTTATAACGTTTTAACAAAATTAATGAGTCCTCATAAAATGTTGTGATATTAATTTTTTTTTTCAAATTAGCTTATAATACTTAAATACCACTTTGTAATATATATAATAGTAATAAAAAAATAACGTCTTCCTTATCATGGAAAAAAAATTTTAAATCCATACGTATTTCAAAATAATTATATGAAATAAGTAATAAGAATAAAAAATAGTAAATTATTATATTGAAATATAATTCAAAAGCATTTAAAAATGAAAAATAAAATTATAAGAATGCAGTTTTTTCTTTAAAAATATGCAACCTAAAATAATAATAGAATAAAATACAGACTACATTTATTACAAAAAAGATTTTTACAAACTGATTATATATATATATATATATATATATATATATATATATATATATATATATGCCTCCAGAACAATCGGTAAAACTGGAACCAGTTCATTTTCTCTCATAACAGAAATTTCTTGATATTGGCAACAATTTAAAAGTAAGTAAATTACAGCAAATCTGTATTGAAAAGATTTGTAGTAATTCAAGGAATCTGTTTAATGACTTTGAATGTTAATTCAATTGGTTTTGATATTGTTGAAGTTGCAGTTCATATATTAAGAATTTGGAATAGGAAATATTCGAAATAGCGAATTGATGAGGAAATTCCCCCATAAAATAGATTAAATTTTTTTTATCCCAAAGATTTTCCTAAATTCAAATATTTATAGATTCAAATCACCTCAAAAATATATTTAATTTCAATATTTCGTATATTGATTACTTATTTTATTATGCAAGAAATGCCTTATGCAAAAGTATAGAATTAAATTCTGCTTAGAAAAATGGGAAATAGTAATCAATCTTTTCTAAGAAAATAATTATTTACCAATAAACATCTATTTCTAATTTGCATTAAAAGGAATTGTAAATGCAAACAGATGTTGCAGACTAGAGCAATTCCAGATTGCTATAGTCTATAACATTCCAGATTGTCAGGCAATCTCTACGAATAAATAAACTCAATTTCCCTTTCTCTTTTTAAAATAATTTTTTAATACAATATATTTTTATCTAAAAAAATTATTTCAATCAGTTTCAGTTGATTTGATTTATCACTTTATCAATTATCACACGCTGAAGCGAGCAACATCGACAATGGGTAGGCGAGTACCTTTATCTAACTCAATACCTTATTTAAGGACAATGTTAAATTCCGTGCTTAATAATATTTTTATCAATTAAAGATCGGCGGAGAATAGGTGGATATCATTACGAGACAATGAAAACCGCTGGGTGATAAGAGGAGCGAGAGACAAAGTCCTCCAAATCCAAATAGTGGGAGGAACAGAGGATCTTCCTAGTTTTGTCCTGGGGGTTGCGCTGTGATCACCGGATGACACAAGCTTAGAGGATTCTATTTGCAAGCAGAATATTTCTGGTACCAAGGTAAATATTAGATATTTAGTTTTTTTTAATGACAGACAATAAATGGAGTAAATTAATTATAGTTTGATTTATTTTATTCAATATTTTTCATTAAAAATATCTACAATAATTGAATTGAGAGATCATAAGAAACATTTTGAAGGTACCTGTATAAATTCCATTAAATTATTGCCTGTTTTAAAATTGTTTGTAAAAGCTTATGAAAGAATGTAAATATTTATTACTCCTTAAAATTATGTAAAAATATTTTAGGAAAAATATAAGTTAATTCACATATTCAATAAGCATGCATTTTATGAAAGTGTGTGCAAAAATAACTTATTAACTTTATTTTATAAATAAATCATTAAAAAGTGAAATTTTGAAAAATATATTAATAAAATAATTTATTTAATTAAATATATTATATAGTTAAATAATTTAATTTTTGATTGTGTCTTGATTTATTTACTTTCACATTTAATACTTTATGTTTTGAAGATTATTTTTGCCTATTTAATTGGTTTATTTTTTTTCACTTATTTAAAAGCAGATAATTCTAGTTTTAACTTAATTTCTACATGGTTTGCATTTACTCTTTTTGTGACAATTATCCTTGTCTTTGTAACAATGTATCTCTATAGCAGAAAAATATTTAAAACTTAGTTTTTTAATTGAAATTTTTATAAAAAATATATAAGCTTTCATTTACTGAAAAAACAGATGGTTATGTGATGTTTCTGAAAATATTATACGCTCAACGCGTTGATCAAAAGTCAAACAAATGAAAATAATCTATATTATAATTTATTTGCTTCATAAAATAACTTATGATGTATAGAAAAAACGAAATAAATTAAAATAAATAAAATATCGGAGTAAGAATTTGCTTTTTATTATTATCTACTTAATATTTGTAATTGATATTATCAACATATAGATTTTTTAATCAAAACTAATTGATAACATAAAAAACATTTTGAAAATTTAAATTTTAAAATTTGTTGATTTATAATAATTTGAATAAAAATTAATTTATTATAAAAGCAGATTATTTGATGTCCTTAAGATGCGTTTAAGTCTTCATTTTTTATCTACACTTTTTTTCACCGCCCCCTATCTGGGTTCGAGATTAATTGATAATTGAATGGCGTTCAAAGAAATATAAATGATAGTTATATTTCTTTTAGAAGATTTATGACACATTGTGATTGGAAAAACAACTTGCATTTCAATAATCTTCAAAAATCCAAAAATATTTGATAGTCCAAATAAAAAAATGCACAAATAATAAAAATAACTACTTATTAAAATATCAAATAAAATAATTGACAACATATTATATACATTTAAAATCATAAATGATAATTTAAAATGATACATAAAAAATTATCAGTTTTAGAAAATTTTAACTATGGTACATATTCACGGAATTTCGAAAAAAGTATTCAACAGTGACATTTTTGTTTGATAAGTAAATTTTTAAATACTTTTTTTTTTGTATTGTGACATTTTCGAAATTCATATGAGATACATCTATTCTTTATAAATGATCTTCTATATACAAATGTTCATTATCTAATTTTTCAACTGCTTTCAATACACATACATTTTAAACTTGCAGTATACGGTCCCATTTTAAGCTCTTTTGTATCTTTTCCATGGATTTATTTCGAACCACTGTTTACATTTTTGGATACATTTTCTGAACTTTTTCATAGATACTGTATCACTCTGGCACGAGTGCCAAATATGGCACACTTTGCAAATCTCAGTAACACTCTACAGCAATCTACTTAATACTGTGATGTTAATTAGAGCGGTGCAGTGATAAAGTTAATATTATAAAATTAAATTTTTAATTATATTAATGAGGTTCTTACATTCTATATTGTCTGTTTAATAAATATCTTTAAAAAAATACTTGATACAAAATATATGTACATTTTAAATTTTCTATTTTTATACTTAAAGATTAGTATTATTTTATATTGGTTTTTTATGTTAATAAATATCTTTATGCATAATTAGGCGTAGTTAATATATAATAAAATTCTAGAATTGTATTCTTAATCTCGAATCAATAACTCTGCATGAAAAGCCGTGGAAATCGAATTGTTTCAAATATTTCCAACAGTGTAGCAACCTGAATGCTATTGGTGGATTAATTTGCTACGTCATAGATTGCTAATACCTCTCCTACATGACAGAATTTGAAATAAGACTTTAGGGAAAATACGGTTGAAAAGAATAAAGTTGACGAATAAGGAAAAATATTAACAAAACTTATATATTTTCTAGAAATTTCTGCAAAATAAGTGAATTATTTTAAAAAATAAACATTTTTTTGAATAAATAAGGATACCTGTTTTCAGAATAAAAGAAAATAAATAATGTAATTTAATCAGTTAAGCAATCCCTATTGGAAGAAAAAGTGGTTATCATAACAGCAAAAAATGTCCATTTTTAATTTATTAAATTTATCAGATTTTATTTTAAAATTCTAAATATACAGCATTTCAAACATTCGAAACGTAGCATTGTATTTGAATGTGACTATTTTTTCTAACAGATAACAATCATACTTTGCCTTGAAAATTTAATTGATATGAAAAATGAAAGAGGAAAGTTAATGATAGAGGAATAGTAAAAAGGACGCTGTTGATATCCCTTTTTAATAAGAAATCCAAAATAGAATATTGTGCTGAAAACTCATCAATCAATTAAGCTTTACTCATTTAAAGCAAAAATAATTGCAAATTGTGATAGCAAAAACTTATTCTCTTGAATTTGCTTTTGCAACTATTTGTAACGAATATAGTATCAAATCTGGTTGAATTAACATGAAAATTTTATCATATTAATAAACCTACTGAAATGTCATAAGATACCAAGTCTGCAAAGAATGTCCTAAAAAAGTGAATATATCTTAATAATAGGATAAAGTTCTTTGTAACCAGTTATTGTTGGCTTGAAAAACCCTTTAAACCCTTGTTCACAATACAAAAATTAAAAAAAAAAAAAAAAAAAAAAAAAAAAAACATTAGAACTCTTGTAAAACAGGGCAATAAAAAAAGCGGCTAACTCAAGGATCACTGTAACGGTCTCCTTCCGTGATGTTTCAGGGATTAAAGCATGTCCAACCTCTTTCCAAATCACTTGGCATTGAGAATGGCCTGTGGCACTAAAATGACTGTCATCCATCCGGAATAATCGACTTCTTTGATGAGATGTCCAATTTTTATGATCTTTGCATCGTTCTAACCAGTAGAGCCGATAGCCAACATTCAAAAAGAGGCAGTGTTCAAGATGGCGGGCGAATTGGTAAAGGTGTCTTGACACAGTAAACCCCCACACTTGTCAATTCTTCGAAGTGCACAGATGCTGAAATATGATACTTACCAACTGGTTTCGGGCTATTTCGCTGACAGAATGATATATTGGTCAGATAAAGCAATTGTTTTCTTGAAGTGGCCCATCTCAGTTTTTGTTCATAATGCAAAAATATTTTTCTAGAAATATATTTTAACTTATACCGCAGTGACCTGGTTGGTTTGGTGTTCGTTATCGTTATCGTAAGATAGTGAGTCAGAATCTCTACCCAATCGAAGATGCGTCATGTTCATTAATGGCGGCTGGGTCACGTTATATATGTGAAGAATGCAATGTTCTCCATGTAAAATGATGCCTCTGGGGTTATCACATCAAGTCGGGGGTCATCTATTTGATCTCTGCTTCTAAATTAATATGATCTACATTTGGGGATGCGATGGCACACCCAGTGGGTGCTCCACAATATAGGGTGACATCACTTCCGCCCCTTGTAGTATGAAAAATCCTAGTAGCTGGGATTATATAACAACAACAATTTATGCACATGTATTTAATTAAACTCACCTTTAAACTACCAAACTATAACTATACCATATGTAACAGCATAAAAGTGAGTTTGATTTAGTACTTATGATAATCTTTCAGACGGTAATGAGTTCGAATCTTGACTTAACCGAAGATCCGTTATCATCACTAAAGGCAGCTGGGGTTCGTTGAATAGGTCCTACTCCTAATGTCCTCCAAGTGAAGATGGCAGGTCAAGTATTGAGGCATCTTCTGCTTGTTCCCTGTTTCTAAATTACGAAGACTCCTCTCCAGTTGCTTCCACCTAATCGGTACAGAAAAGATACCGAAAAATATATGGCACAACAGCAACCTATGATAATCTAATTTACTATCTGAGAAATATTTGTTTTAATTAGAAAATTGGTCTTAAATTAAAAGTATAAGAGTTTGACAACAATCATTAATATCCCATAAGCCTAGTATTCATTTCCGTTTTCAGTATGATGCATAAGGAATAAATTCTTATGAAACTTAAGAGAACATAAATAATTATGCAAACTAAGAAATGGAAATAAGAAATTGTCCGTCTCTTTTTACCGTTAAAACAGTTTTGATTACGAAACAAAATATCTATTTTATTATATTTAGGGGAATGTTAATTTAAAAGTTTTACCTATTAGTTTCATCCCGAATAAATTGCTAACTAAATTTTGAAGTCTTTTTATAGTGTTCTTACAATTAATGATTTTAAGTAATCAGCAGTTTTACCAACGAGAAAGGGATTTCCAATAAGAAAGTCTTTTTCAATATTTTGCACAAAAATATAAATAAGTTTTTTTCAGAAAACAAAAAAGAAATTGTTAGCTTTAATCTCATTTTTAATTCTTAAATAACAGGATAA
This sequence comes from Latrodectus geometricus, assembly GCA_026290005.1. Classification (NCBI taxonomy): domain Eukaryota; kingdom Metazoa; phylum Arthropoda; class Arachnida; order Araneae; family Theridiidae; genus Latrodectus; species Latrodectus geometricus. Next base: position 147,994 of record JAPDSC010009445.1, on the reverse strand, counting down.
GTTTTCACACATAAATAACACAATCAGTAATTAAATATTGTTATCTTAGAAGGAGATTATTTTATTTTACAGTTATTCAATACGGTAAAATATCTGTGTCGATTATCAGCGAACGGCTTACTTGAAAAATGGATAAACCGTTCGCTTATAATTGGATATTTAATTCCAAAAAACTTCAATCCCTAATAAAAAAAATAAAAAAAGTGTTTCAATGCAAGTAAAGAGAAATTTATTAATGATTTTCTCAAGAAATAAATTTATAAATTTGAAAGAAGTGAATAGTTTTATTTTTCAGAAGATTAATTAGTATGTTTATACACCTATTGCGAATATAAATTCTCATACATATTTATATTTTGATATTTTTCCTATTTTTTAAACAATTTTGAGAATTGTTCGTGAAATTGGTTAATAAAAGATATCCATGCAACCTCCCTAACTCCGCAGACAACCCATAGTTTAAGGTACATTTACACTAACAATATTTTTTATAGAATTTAAATTTTGTTATACGTATCTTAATAAGTAAAACTCAATTGAGAAAAATAGTTAGATGTTTGTGTTATCGTCGTATTCATTGGAAATTAATGAAACATGCTATATCTCGATAATTTTCTGTGAAAATTAAAATTTAAAATTATTTGTGGAATGAATGATTTTAGAATTTTAAGAAAATTAAATTTATCATTTAAAAAATATATTTTATTGGCTGTTTGTTATTTTAGGTGTTCCAGTTCCAAGAGATGGCGCTCCATCTGCAAAGGGCTTTCAGCTTTCTCATTCTTACATCATTAGTTTTTATCGCTCATTCTCAAAAAGGTAATTTATTTATTCCGATTTTAGTTCTGAATCGTTCATCTAAATTTCTATGATTAAATTTCGATGAATATCATAAAGACTGGTGTATATAAAATATTATAAACAAGCCTAATTTGCGCAAAAAATAAAACACTCAATGGAAAACATAATATAGAAGAACAATTAATTAAAATAAAAAGAAAAGGTACATTGTGTCCAAACAAATCCGTTAAAATTGAGTTAATGAAAATGTTATTACTCTAATTTTTTTTTTTTTTTTTTTTTTTTTTTTTTTTGGCAAACATAAATACGTAGATAACATAAATTATAAACATTAAGTACTTTTTAAATTTTTAATCTAGCCATAATATATATATATATATATATATATATATATATATATATATATATATA
>JAPDSC010009445.1:131291-146772 GCA_026290005.1 Latrodectus geometricus | reverse complement strand
TATATATATATATATATATATATATATATATATATATATATATATATTATATATATATATATATATATATATGAGAGAGAGAGAGAGTGAACTAATCGTAGGAATTTAAAATACATACGGATTTATATACATTATTTCAATAAATTGTAACGAATTTTTTTTATATTGCAGAATTTCCCAAGCTTTCTCACGTAGTTGTAGAATTCTATCAAACTGAAGTCACCGTCACAAATGAAGACCAGGTAAGTTGCATAAAAATATCAATTTATTCAGCTAGTAGACATAAACATATATAGTAAAATTTATAGGTACCAATACTATTCCACATTTTCAACGGAAAATAAGCTCTGGGTGTTACAATTAAACATTATCTTTTTTATATATTTCTATTATAATCTTATAGTCGGCCAACTCTGCCATCTTTCGCGGGTCGTAGTTTCCAATGGAAAACAAGTCTATAGAATTTTTTTTTGGGAGGAGGGGGATAAGAATTGCAATTTGAAATTACAACGTATTTGCTATTTATTTACGTTACTTACTAATACAAAATGTTCTTAAATGCTACGAAATGTCGTCTCAAGCAAAAGTTAGTTTAAAACAAATCGAAGAAGGTTAAACATTTGACAATTTTCTTTTTATAAGTAATCAGATTCAGAACTCTTTTCTTCAGCGTTCCAATGTATTTCTTATTTGCGACGATCTGCTTTGACGGAGAAGGAATTACTTTACTATCACCGATACAATACGCCGAGTTGTAAAATTTTGATGTAGAAAATTATTCAAAGATTTTGAATTATTTAATATTTCTGAAAATCCTGGACTACATCAGTTTATTTACGATATTTTTTCCCTTTTTTATTTTCATTTACACATTAAATTTGTATGTGCAAAATCAGATCACAAAAATGAATGTTTATAGAAAAAATTAAGAAAAATTCAAAATATTCCATTTTTAAATAAAAAAGTAGCAACAACGTTGAAAAGACTGGATTTTCATTTAATTGTTACGATTTTATTGTCCTACAATTTCACAATTGACTTCAGGCAATTTTTAAGTCTTTTTGAAAGTTTACTTAAACTTAAAATGTCTTACAACCGATTTCATCGGGTAGGCTATATACCACATAGTTTACTTTAGATTTCTCAGTTTGAAAATTTAGTTGATAATTCGGAAGTTTGTTTTAAAAAATTCATTTTAAAGTTATATTCCAAAGTTTAATTTATATTCGGAATTCCAATATCAAAAATCGGAAATTTTGTTATCTTACTAAATTTTAGAGTTTGAACTTGGATTGAAAAAATATTTCAGTAATTGGCAAAGAAATTAGACAACGAGCCAAACCTGTATCAAGTAGTGGTATTTTACCAACTGCAGAAGATTTTACTTTTTGCAGTAACCGAAAGAGTTGCGATTGCAAATTCATACAATTACTAACCATTATGCTATTAATTTTATGTTTCATAATTTTCACATTGTTTCCGAAGATTTTAATTTAAAAAATTAATTTTTTACATTCATTTTAAATAAATTTCTCATATTATTTTCTGTGAAGACATGACTTCCAAAAATTTCTCTAATGTTCGTTTTCAACCCGACAATGACTGTTGTACTTGCTCCTTGCAGAATATAACGGCTTTCGCGAAGGAATATTATGACAGCACTGAAGGTCCTCGAGGTAGAGTAGATGTTGTCACAATAGGAGAAGAGATGTCTGTTCTCTATAATAATGACACATACGAAATCCTTGAAATAACAGGTGAGTAGTAAAATATGTATTTCAAATTCTATCAACTTTCAATCTTCTTTTATTAAACTGATTATAAAAATCGCCCCTTGCTTTGACAACTTTTAATTGTGAATACTAATACTAATCTAAAATGCACATATTTAAATACAGTGTACAACCATTGTTCGAGATAATTTTTCATTAGTAAAAAAGACTTTAAAATCATTTGTATTAAATATAATATTGTTAATTTCAAGACTTCAAGTCAAATACTTAAATAGCCAAAAATTATTTTTTATTGCAAACATTGTCTCTTCCAATTTTAAATACTATTATAAAGTAATCAATTCTAGAGCTACATAATGAATACAGTAACATAAATATATTGCAATTTATAAAATGAATAATGAAGAATAATAGCTTCTTCCTGTATAGTGATGAAATATCATCTTAAAAACAACACAGTATTGATAAAAATACGGGTACTTGTTTACTTTTACCGCATTATTTTTGGAAGGGCGCCAAAATCACGCTGTGATGCTAATTTATATTTTGTTTACATTTATTAATCATCTGTGATTTGGATTTGCTATAATTTCTGTGACCGACTATTTTAAATTAAGCAAAAAGAACATTTCCAAAAGAAAAGTTTTAAGTGGACTATATGTATATGAATACAGCCGAAGTGAGGACGAATTCATGAAATGAAAACTAGGGTGCAAACCATTCGGCAGCCATTTAGACAAAATTTGATGCAAAACTGAAAACTCTCTAGAAGTAAATAAGTTTTATAGAAGAAGGAAATAATTTATAAGCCAGAAACACAAGGAATAGTTTCCGGTTCAATAGAGACAAACATTTTATTACTAAACTTTCTTATGGAGCTATTACTTACTCTATTATTACCATTTCTAAACACTTCATGATATGGGTTAATATGTCCTTGTTTATTATAAATGAATTAAATTAAATAATATATTTTATAAAAAAATTAAACATATATTAATCTAGCATTTTTAACTTTTTGCGTGACACTTTATATTTCTTCTTTTTAAAATATATAAAAAATGTGTCAGCTCATAATACATATAAATTCAACTCAAATCATATTTTCTTAATTTATATCGTATTTAAATAAGACATCCAAAATTGATTTTTAAACGCTATTGGATAGCAATGAGCCTCAGCGGCTCAGTAGCTTCCTGTAAGATGAGCAAGGTGAATCATCACTTGCCACAGATCGCGATTGGTAGGGTGACCACATTCTCCTTCATTGGCTTGCTACAGCCCCGTGGGTTGGGGACGCGTCCACATTCATCTGAAGACAAGTCCTTTCGGCAATATCGCGTTTTGTGGAGAATAGTGTACAAGCACAGGAGTGACCTCTTCACCTGATCGTGGCTTAAAATTTCTATACCCTTGATGATTGGATTATTTTCCAAACCAGTTAACATTATGCATGGTCCGGGATTAGCTTGCATCGCTTGAATGACGTCGGATCAACCCTCATGAGCAAATTTTGTTTGTAGAGAAACAAACAAACTAAATGCAGTCACTATTGATGAATTAAATCTTCATTTGGTGACGTTTATTTGTTTTGGCAGAAGAAATCAACATGTTTTTATAAAAAGTTGTTTTAGAGTTTTTTTTCCATAGAATTAACAAAGCTGTTAATAAATATTTTATTATGGGATATTTAAATAACAGATTAAAACTCTTAAATATTGCATATTTCAGGGAATAAATGTGAAGCTTGGGATGAGGACGAATCCATGTACTTTTATCAGCCCGTTTTCTTCGGTTGGCTAAACAAAAAGCCGTTGATAATCGGTCCTTCAGCTGCAATATGGATGGCAGAAGCTAACAGGGACAAAATTGTAAGTATACGAGGTTTCTTTACGAGTTAAAATAGCATATTTTATGCACAATATTTAATATAATTAAATTAAAAGTCCCGTTAATTTGCGCTTTAGGTCCCCTACTGTGCCAACTTGGCGATAAATGCACCAAGCGTGGTAAACTGGACGTTTTTATCTCTAATGAGCTCTTCATGGCAGCCTCCGGAGGAAATAATTTGAAGCGCTTTTTCGCGCATGCTCATTAATTACTCTTTTGTTTAAACATTTTCATTGGTCACTAATTAAGTTTTACTTTGAAATAGCGGTAGAATTTTCGCTATGGCATGTGTGATTTTGAAAACTCGCCAAGTATAGGGGACCTAAAGCGCATTTTCACCAAGTTCTTTTATGTTCATATTAAGATCATACTGTATATAAAAAAATATCATGGAGCATCTACTTATCTATTAATCCAATGTTTTGACTTTACATAACAATTAAATTTAATCAAAATGGGCGGTCCAATTTTCAACCATTCCCGTTTTTGATGATAAATAGTTTTATTTAAAAACGGTAGATGCCGCCACGTTACTCTTACTGATTTTCAAAGTTCTGTTGTCTGAAATCAGTTGTCTGTTAGTAGTAATATATATAATTTTTTATGTGTAGTTTGAGTAATTTAAATGTTTTTCTATATTTTTTAAACTGATACTTTTTTTATATTATAGCTTACCACATTTAGATTTGCTTAGCACATGATTGCAGTAATTACTACAGTGTTCACGTTTTTTTTTTTTTTTTTTTTTTTTTTTTTAATCTGAGTAAGGAAAATATACTGGTATAGCTACTTTAACTCATAACGCGTACGACTTAATAGCATAACATCATGGTATATATTTTTCATAGAATATTATATACTTAAAACTTAAGAACTAGTCTTGTTTGGAAAAATTTCAATAAAGTTGAGTTTCATGATGTGATTAAGCTTTTCAATCCAGATTAAAAATCAACTGTTTATTTAACAAAATAATAGAACTAAGGATAAAATCCATTGAATTTAATGAACTTTGCGAAAAATTATTCTTACGGATATTTATCTGTTTTTTATTTATTAAAAAAAAAAGATTCAATAAACTAATAGCCAATGATTGTTGCATTAAAATCATAAGCTCTTATTATTTTCATTTAAATATTCAATTATTTTGAAGGTTCTGATGATATACAATTCCTGATTTTCCGTAACAAGTTTTTGATACACATTAAGTAATTTATGAAGTTATTATTTCAAATATTGTACTTGTTATTTGCAGATTAAAAAAATACTTTAAATATGTAAGCTTGAGTGCTTATTTTTTAAATATGTATTAATGTTTAAAAAACAACGTTTAAGTAATTCTCCATTGTTTTTTTTCGTTTTAGAAATATGAAGACGACGCAATTGTTAGAAACATTCAGTGTGACAAATTTTCTCTACTAACTGAAAGTGAAAGGGAGAATATTACATACTACTACTACTTTGCAAGTAATGTTATCTTTTTCTCATACTACTTTTCTTTACTTCGGCTATTATTTTTTTTTATAAGCATACAATATTTAAACTGATGCATTAATTATTTCAATATCTCCTGAAACAAACACTGAAAATCACAAAAGTTAACAAACTTCAGTAACATTGAAAATTAAATTTCTTAATCAATAAAAAAATATGTAAGAAAACATTTTTAAAGTCTATTTCTACTCAGGTCAACAAAAAGAAAACTTTATTTTAATTACTTTTTATTAAATTGTCCGTTTGCGATGTAAAGGTGGATATCGTTAATCCATTTTATTTAATTTATTACTTCGATTACTTTTATGCTTTGACGCAATTCGATCAAAAGAACATGAAGATTCTACCTCGATGTTCTACCAACTTTGCCACAGCAAGACAAATTTGGGTCATTTCACTATATTACAGAAATTCACTTATAAATAATTTTCATTATCTTTTTAAATTAGAAAAAAATTCTCTCTCTTACACACACACACATTTTTAATCTCTCTCATAAATTTATTTCAAAACCACAAAGTTAAATTTTTATGGAGGTAATGAACTCATTTACAAGCTCATTACAAATATGTACTCATTTACAAATAAATACGTTTAAGAAAGTTAGATATGTAAAGATAGTAACTGTTGACACCAACAGATGGCACCACAGTGCATTTTCTGTAGAACAATTTTAGTGTATTTTAAAATTAAAGTTAATTAATTGAATTAATGAATTAATATTTAAAAAAAACTTTATTAACTCAAGAATCAATAACTGCAAGTTTAAAAAAGTGAATTTTATTGGACGAATAAAAAGTATTTTATTAACAACTGAAAATTTGAACAAGATATATATAGAAAAAATGTAAAATAATAGTAGGAACCGGAAAAAAAAAAAAAAAAAAAAAAAAAAACCCATAATTTGCTTAGTGAGAGGAGATTAATTCTAATTAAAATTTAAAAGAAATATTACGCAAATTGCTAAAAAAGGCGCCACAAATTAAGCTGTTTTCTTATCGCTTATACACTTATGTCAGTATAAAAAATGAACAATTTGGCATATATATAATAAATATATATTAATATACATACATACATATGTATATATAATTAAGAAACACACTGTCATAGGAAATACATAGGAAATATCAGGGTATTACAAGTATTTAAGACATTTCCGTCAATTATAATTGTTCAAAAGATAACCACTAAAGTGAGACAGTAAAAAATCAATTGTTTTCTTTCACCCAGTAAGCGTGTCAAGTGCGCTTAATGAAGATGAGCTTATATGATCATGTTCAAATAGTTTTTCACCTAATGTTTATTCTAAGAAAAATAATGTATGTTCATACTACACTTGATTTTCTTTTATGCAGTTTTATATTTCATTTTCCTGAATTCAAAATACAAGTTTTTACTGTGAATGTTAGTTGTTTATATGCTTCAGTTCAATTTATAGGTTATTTCGTTTAATCCGTACTCTCATTAATTCGAACGACCTGAATCTCCTATTAGTCCGAATGAATGAAATTCTACTATATATATATTTGAATATATAATCTTAGTATCAGGCAGAGAAAAACAATCATTTCCTTGTCACCACATAAGAAATATATATTAAATGCATTCCTACTCCTTTTTGCTTACTTCCAATAATTCTCGCTTACGTAATAACGAATACATTTGAAAATTTCTTCGTGTTGTTGACGTTTGATGAATGAAATCATTAAATATACGTGTCCAATGAAAAAGTGTAATTTAAAGATTCAGTAAATTTTATCGTTTCGCAAATGTCAGTTAATATACAAAATTTTATTTCTCAGTTGTAAATTAATGGTATTTATCAACAAATTCTTTCGTATTAGCTTATAATGACTCTCAGAATTCATTTACTGAAAATCCCTTTATTTCTCGGAATTTATAATGAAATTTTCTTAAGTTGAATTACAATAGTTTCGTTCATCAGTTTCATTATATAAATAAATTATAGGTCAATTATACACATTAGCGAATACATCAACGTTTATAAAATAATTATATGTAGGATTTTCTTCATTAATGCAATTAAAATAAACTGATTAATTCTCATAGTTTAGTCAATTCTACCCGACAACTTTGCCTCTGAATTCAGATCGCTTTCACCAAATGTGGAATAAATAAATAAGATTATAATTAGTACTCCTATTCTCATTTTAATAAGTTAAGTTTCAATAAAATATGGCTACTAACTCATTGCTTTGCAGAAGATAATTGGAAGACACCCTATAATCTGGATGGTTACCGTGTCATTGTCCGAATCGAAGCAAGAGGAACGTCTTCCAAATCATCCGAATCAAAAGATGAAATAATGCCAGTCAACCAATTAACCGATTTTGCCTACTTCCGTCCTGATGTAAAAAGCTGGCGAAGCTTCCAAGTAAGTCCAAGAAAATGCTTTCTTAAAATGTAGGGATCTATTTTACAAGTTAATTACCCTTTGTTACATCCAATTCCGAATTCAAACCAATAATAATGAATATAACTTTATTATAATAACAGCATTGTACCTTTGATATAATAGTTTAGTTTTTAGAAAGTAGTTTGTATTCACAATGTCCCTACAGCATTTAATTCCAGTTATGTGTGTAGGTGATAATTAATAGCACTTATTATAATCCTGAAACATAAAGAAATTTGCTTTTATTTCATCTATGTCTTATATCACAGAAATTCCAATCCAAGCAATAACATTGCTCTTATTTTATTTTTCTGAAATTGGAATGTGTAAAAACATTATTCACAACCATGTTCTCTATCTTTAACAATAATGTCTACAATTCTGTGATATAAAATGTCTTTGCCTTCCATAAAATTAACTATGAAATGGCGTTGAGATTTATAAATAGACAAAACTACATTATTTTTACTTCTGTGTGGTTTATCTTAGATGCAATGCATGTATTTCTACGCATGTTCATTCAACTAAATTTGACTATATGGATAATTTTCACCATGATGATTTTCACATGGACCGCTTTATTTAACTTTACATATTGTAGCTCTTAGCTATAATTGCGGTACTGTTAATAACTAATTTAACATTGAGTAAGAGAAAAAAGAATATTGCTTAAACATTTAAAATGTTTCGAATAGGTTAATGTTCAACTTAAAAGTATATTTTTTTTATGAAACTTCAATTCGTGCTATTTTTATCATAATCTGAATCAAGAGAAAAAAGGAGGAAACATTTCTTGTAAAAAAATACACTTAGAATTTTCGAACGAGTGAATAATAATTGTCACAATAAAATGTATTGACACATTGAAAATTATACATGTATTTAAATACCTTTAAATTCTACTTAAATTTAACTAAATATTTTCATTTCGTTTTTGCATCAGAAAGAAATATAATTCAGTTATTTTATTAATATTTAAACCAAATAAAATACTTAACAAATTCATTCCTTTTTACGAAAATACCATTACCGAAACACAAACAAACGCACATTTTTTTACCAGTTGTAATTATAATGAGATCCAGAATATCAAAATGCTTGCTTGAGATAAACGATTTAATGAAATTATGACTATTTCTGCGATAATTTAGAAAGAAGCTATTGTATGCTGTGTATTCCAAACATTTACTTTATTGCCTCATAATAAAAGTCAAACTTTCATATGATCTAAATTAGAAAGAGCTGAACAATCAAGTACCAGTTTCACACCCATAAATTACAAAAAGTAGATACCTTTTCATTTTATTAATGATTTAAATAATAATTATAAATTATTCTCTCCAGCCTCCTACAGGTATCGGATGCTTTACGAAAAAACAGACCAAAAAGATGCCAAACTTCCCAAGAATTTACAAGTACTCCGCTGAGGTGGTGGATCTGCTCAAAGCCGACGATAAGGAAGTGACAGACATCGAATTTCAGCAGGTAATCAACAACTTGAAAAATCCTACTCATATCATTAAAATTTATTCAGTGTATTGCTTATGAGTTTACTTGGGTTCACAAAGGGGAAACAAAAACACATGAGTAAACGCTCTTTGTTATTGAGCTTAAAAATTAAAATAATTAATTTAATAACAATTTAATTCCATGAATTCGTTATTCCTTTTAAATATTAATTAGCGTTTACCTTAGTTAAATAAACACATATATGTAGTACAATTTAAGTATAGTTAATGTTATTTTTATTGAATTCATTCTTATGATTTATTACTGGTCAGGTATTATTTATTATACTAATTTATTAGTGAAGAATTTGATTATTAAGCATTCGTTTGGGAGGGGGGGGCATATAATACTTACAATTGATTTCTCATTATTTAAATATATATAATATATATTTCCTTGTATTTAAACATAGAGTACGTAGGTTTAAGTAAAAAGATGGATTCTTGCGCTTTCTTCTTTCATTCGAGTATTTTTCAGTACAGTTTCCTCGAGAGTAATTAAAAAATTCGTTAGAATAATTAAGTTTTCATTACTTATTTACAAAAATTACTATATCTATAAATTTAAATAATTTGATTTGACAATACATCATATATAAACCAATTTTAAATTAATTTGCATGGTTAAATTGATGCATGTCCCCAAAAATCTTAATGTAAACTTTGAATTACACATTAGTTTATTTTAACTAAGACTAAATTTTTATGATATTATAAACAATTGTTAAAAATACATTTACTTGATATCTTTATAAGAATATGTTAAGAATTGTATGTGTACAATATAAACTATATTATAATTATTTTGGCTAAAAAGGTTAATCTCAAATAAATAAAAAAAATCTTATTAATTTCAAAAAAATTTAAATTGAAATAAAATTAACAATTAACATTAACAATTAAATGCTAAAATACACGTCAATTCTTACATTGAATGTTTATGAATTCATCCCACGTATAATTTAGATTCTTTCTTTAAATTTTATAGGTGTGGTATGACGGAGATTCAAAGTTAGCTCGACTTGACAAATACACGAGAATGCGATACATTTCAGAGCTGTATGACTTCAATACAGGTAAGTTATTAAAAATAATTTTTTGAATAAATTTCTCGCTTACAAAATATATCATATAAGTATGCTCATACTTGTTATATTATTACCTATTCAGATATCTGTAATTAAGAATACTTAAGAGTCTATCTATTTAAGAGTATCTAACTAAGATTCTATTTTCCATACCAAGGTAAAACTTTATTGATTTTATAGTTTCTAAAACAATTCATATCATTTATGCACAAATAGATAATCTAATTCATAATTAGTACTTTTCTCCAAAAAATAAGCAAATGTACACATAAATATGGAATATTATTAAGATTTAATACATATTTATGTTTATGGATATTCCATATTTACCTGACATTCCATTTATCCGCAGGTGTGACGTACAGCATGGTAGATGGACAAACATGTAACATCAAGCCCTTGAGGAATTCCTTCTTCGAAGGTTATGATGGGAAAATGATGGGTCACCTGAAGGAACCAGGAGAAGTTCTCAAATTGGATGGCAAGTTTTACTACTTGGGAAAGGTAAAATTTTCAGGTTGCTTGCTTTTAATGCTTTGAATCACATGTAAGCATCGACAAAAATATTTAACTTAACTGCTTTGCCTTAAGTTTCAATAGAAGGGAAACGCAATTATCTGAGATCTTCAGCGAGAAACAAATTAGATTCTTAATCCCATCGAGGTCTGCCGTTCTTGGGATCTAAATAATTTTAAAAACTTTCAGAGAATCTCTGAAAGGCAGGTATTAAACACACGGATAACTTTGTAATTTGACTACGACTTAAAACCACAATTTCTTTTGTTGTGTTTCGCAGTTTCGGATAGCAGGAATAACCGTTAGAGTAAGAAATATTGAGGATTTGCATGTATTTCAAATACGATTCAGTTCATTCATCTAACAAAGGTTATAAATAGACAAATGTGAGCTCTAAATTTTGAAATAAATATTAAATATTGCCTACACAAATATTGCTTGTCTTTCCAGATGCAATGTTTTCAGATAATACTTATAAATATGTTTATAAGTAGGTATAAGGACATCTCTATTAATAATATCTACATAAATATATGTATGGATGTAAATCGTTATAAGTAAGTTAAAATATAATATATATATATATACTTTTTAACATTAAATTATTATTTGATTTTGCTGAATAGATGCTATGGTAAGCTAATAAAAATGATGAAGCTTACACATCGCAGAAATTTTGTATCTCTTCAATTTTACTTTCTCGAATAGCTCATAAAATTTTAAAACTAAAATAACATATTTTCTATTTCAGAAATTGGTAAGAGGCATTTGGGCCGATGTGTTTGAAAGCATGCAAGAAGATGTCACATTCATGAAAAAATCGCTGGCAAAATTAGTCGTTACTGTGTATTACTCACAAGTAAGTTTCTTTCTGAAATATTATCCCATATTCTGTTTAAAAAATTTCGTATCATGTTATACATAACAATTTGCACAAAAATAAGCACTAAAAGAGTAACATAATTTCTTCAGGAATATTATGAAGTTGTTGTTGATGGAGAATCAGAAACTAGAGTACCAGTTTTCTACGAAGTCAAAGGTTATGATGATAAGCAAAAAGTAAGTTAAATGTTTCATATCTTTTGGATTAGCATATATCAATAACTTTTGCATTCAAGCATGCAATTCAATATACTTATTAAAAATATAATGTTTTTGATTTCAAATATAGGTGGTTATTAATTTGCAATATAACATCTTCGCTTTTGATGACGTCATTTTCCCGGAGATTTATGCCTCGTTCAGATTGGGCAGATGTTTTCCATCTTTGGAAGATAAGTCTTACTTCATCCTAGTGTTTAGTGGTAAGAATAAAAGAAATATCTGATAATATATTAATCAAGATTCATTTGTATTATATAAGATGCTTGTATTTATGTTACGTTGTTCCATAACAACACAAAAAAGTCGTTTTGTTTCTTTGGTATAATGGATCCAAAAGTAAATCCTCGTAATTTTAAGCCAATCAAATGATAAAATTGCCTTCTATATTACCTCTTCTCAGCTTTTCTTTTTTTATATGTGAGAAAAAGATTAGCTCAAAATCCAACTTATATGGTTGGCCATCTGAATTAAAATCACGCCTTCTGATGTATTCCCTTTTCTTAGGCTTTTCTGCTTCACACGTGAGAAAGAGAATCCATTTGTACAATATAGCCACTTTAAACGCTTGCGTCGGTAAAATGGAAGGGTATCTAGAAATCAGTTGATAAATAATTGAAATTTTCAATAACTATTAAGATTATAGGAAATAAGAAAGTTAAATTTTTCAATGACTTATTTCACAATTTATATAATATACTGTATTTAACTTTCAATAAAATTGCACAGTAGACCACCAAAGAACATTGGTAGATTCACAACAATATCAATGAAAAGTTGACGCAATTAAGTTTTTGAATTTTACAAGTAAAATTCTAGACTAGAAATCTAGAAATCCCAGACTCTATTCTTATCGAAAAATTAAGAATTTCTTTAAATTTATCTTCATTATTTTCTTACAGATTTCTGATTAGTTCAATTTATGCCATTTCTTCTTTAGTTGTTCTTGAAAGCTTCTAGAATTTTCGATGGTTGCATACAAGTGATTCCTTTTTTTGTAATTCACACATTCTTAATTTAATTTTAATTACATTTAGTTTGAATGTCATTTTTGAGTCTATTAAATATGACGGTATGCTCGGACATTTTTGTATAAAACATCATATCTCAGATTCAAGCCCAAACAGACCAAACAATTGAATGAGAATAAAAATCCTTATATTTAGATATAATTTTCTTATTATGTAACTCAAAATATAAAAGAAATGGCTTAATTTATTTTAAATCACCACTCAACCAGTTTAAGAAGTAAAATTATTGCAACATTTGAATAAAAATAGCATATTTAACTATTTAATAATTGCACATAATTCATTTTTGTGTGTGTGTGTGTGTGTGTTATACCTCATAAATTACCACTTGTCACATAAGTTTTTCTTCAACAAATTACAAAAATCTTTATCTAAAACTAGAAATTGGCGCTAACTAAAAACTAGGGCGATTCGCAGTAACGTGTTTGAACTGTATTAAGTATGGGATCCTGTTATTAACCCCATATATAACAATATAGGATTCAGTTTAATGAAATTTTTGGAAAATTTACAATAATTTAGTTATTTATCCTAAATTCAATGTGAACAGTAAGGCATATTTACAGTTTTTTTTTTTTTTTTTTTTTTTTTTTTTTAAATACTTCTTGATTTTCACGTCCTTCGCTATCGAAAAGATGCCCATATAATCGACAAGTTGGCACTACTCGCATATTGGTTATGGGCTTCTTTTTTTTCTCTATTGCTTTTCGTATGGTATCAAAAGGTTTGCACTTTCTATAAAGTTTCCCCATTATGAATTTCCAAATCCCATAACTTAATGTTAATTCATATTACTTCAAGAGCCGTACATATTTTTATATATAAGTGTTAAGTTTAATGCGGATCCATTGATGCAAACTTGTTTTGCCATAAATCAAATAAAAAACAATATTTATCCTTAATTTAGATTGTTATTTAACTATTAAATCTATCCTGATTCTTGAGAAAAACATAAATGAAGTAACTAATCATTGCATAACATTAGTGTCACACTAAAAGTACATTTTGGTGATATTCATAAAGATCTGAGATACAGGATAACATTGATATGAGCGCCATCTGTTGTAAGTAATTAGAGCAAATATTAAACATGAGAGAAATTTTATATTGTGACAATTCGTATGGTTTTGCACATATCAAAAAATACTTCAACCCTTTTTTTAAAAAGAAAGAAAATTTTTAAGTTTAGTCATGAATTGCGTTGCTTTACATTCTAGCACACAGAGTTATGAGATTTATACGGTCAATTTCCTATTTCAATGCTATTATGAATTCTTTCCTTATTGATATCTCATAATTGGAATTAACAAATTTTTTTAAATATTTTTTACATCTTGTATTTCCTTAATACATTTGCTTACACAAAAATCTTTTTTCCAGTTGATGCAAAAACCGCAGCAAAAATGGAAGAGATGGATGATATGGTAGTGGAACAATTACGCGGAAGTATTTCTGATGTTGCCAAAGTCTCCGATCTAAGATTACCATTCTTAAAGGTAAAAAAATTATCACCACAGTTTCTTGTTTATCGTTTTAAACTAAATATTTAATGAATATAGAGCTAAAATATATTTGTAAAGAAGCATAACCCACGCGATCCATTGAATAAAATGTGTCATTAATCAAGAAACTTTATCTCTAACTCATTATTCGGATTAGATATTACTTGAAGACGTAATAGTTTATGATACTGTTAACACGAAAAAAAGAAAGAATAATTGTGGTAACGGTAAAGTTTGTCAGATACAATTACAGTTAAAATCAGCGAGTACAATCAACAATACTCTTTCAATAAAAACCGCAGCACAGTGATGTCATTGGGATATCCCATCATTAGAACGCCTTAGTTTGAGGGGGGTTTACATGACTTGGTTTTTCCCTAAAAACTATAAGGAATACAAATGTGGAATTAAAAAGCAAACACATGGTGCAATAAAATATTACAGCAATAAAACTAAAAGAGAGCAGTTTTTGAACTTATGAATTTTGGTAAATTACAAACAACAAACAACAAGAATCAAAATGGAAGGAAAATTATTTGAGCTAAAAACATTCTCCTCAATTTAAAAATATATAAAATTCATTAAAATTACAGACATAAAATTCAGTGAAAAAACTTTTACAGATAATTATTCTAAAAGCGAAGAATTATAGTATAAATTTTTTTAATTGTGAGTTCAAAACGCTTTTTCATTGTTTCTTTCTTTATATTTATAATATACATTCTAAACATTTATTCCCGCAATATAATTACATAAATTATTCAAAAAAGAATCAATGAAAAATAATGAGAAAATATTAAAACTGCAACGTCGCTTTTTAAAACTTGCCATCTTATATTATTTGTTTTCCAAATCTCTTTTCTTTTCCATTACAATCTCTTACTTTAAGTATTATGAATAACAGTATAACAATTCAAAGGATCTTATTTATTTGCTCTTTCAAGTTTCATAAAATCTTTATAAAAAACCAATATTTTCATACTTTCAGCTCACAGAAAATTCTTTTCTATCCGACACATTGTAAATTTCTTCATAAAAACAAAATGAGTTCATATTTTCAATATAAATTATTTCTGTAATCCAAAGTTACAATTTATAAACGATTTGTAAAAAAAGAATAAATATTTTGAAAACTCAAACGGAATATAAAACTAAGGAGTTTGTATACAAAAATATTTATGTAGAATTTAGATTAAAAAAAA
>JAPDSC010009445.1:105846-126291 GCA_026290005.1 Latrodectus geometricus | reverse complement strand
ACAGAGCAATTCTGGCTGGAATTCAAAGGCGATACTTCCACCCAAGATCCATATCTCAGAGTGGCTCCAGCAGCTGACACCAAAGAAAAGTGCGCTTTCGCCTGCGTGGACGAATCGAATTTCATTTGCACGTGAGTGATAATTGAATTCTTAATTGCTACAAAAAATACCACTTGGATATGAAAAGAAATAAAATTATCATTATCGTGGCCATCTTTTTCTAAACTGATGTAACCTAAAATAGTAAGAACTCATTAAATCTTACTATCAATAGAATCTTATTAGATGATTATTTATTATTTTAATTAAATTTCATAATTTGTCACATAAGTTTGTTATGAATCCACACCAGATCCAAACTAATTGAGAACCAGAATAATCCATGGACTTAATGATCTGGGGTTCTTTTCACAATAATTCAAAATATAAGTAAGTTTCTAAAGTTCTTTTTTAGGATCAGTGCCTTAGTTTGTGTAAGCTAAATTCTGATGATGAAAGAAGACTAATAACGATTATTGAACGGAAGAATTCAGCATATAACTCACGAAATTTCAATAAAGAAGAAAAATATAATTTAACGTAGTGCTTAAACTGTGTAATCCATTTAAATAGAATATCTCAAGTTCGATCCAGTAAAACGGGAATTACGGTTATTGAAAAACAGATTCTAATAGGCTAAGTTTCTGATTTCTCATTTATATTCCAAAAGTATGTCATACTTTTAGTTTCTTAGATGAGTTATAAAAACACAACAAACTTTACAGAAATTTTTTTAGACACCGATACGCTATATATGATCAAAAATAATTTTACAAAAACTATCTATTCTTAATTTATCTCTATAAAAGTAAATAAAGCGAAATAATGTTATAATATATATTTGATCAATATTATGTTAACTTTGTTATTATAACTTACAAGCAGACGGAATCTTAAACTGACTATAGTATAAATGTATCTTAACTAAAAATAGTACTATTATAGTTAAACAATGGCATCTTATTCTCAGAAGGTCAACTCTTACAGCTCTATGTTATTAAAAATAGTACAGTTCATTTCTTGTGTTTCATTTCTTGTGTTTTTATAATCAACTTTGATTCTTTGCATTTAAGAGAGAGTTGGTTTCTTGATGTGACTATTTTGTTTCATTACAGTGGGTTCTTCTTCTGCAACAACGCTTGCTTTATAAAATCCAAGGATATTTTAGATCCCAATGAAGAAGGCGAGAAGAGATTCAACTTTGGCGAAGAGTGCGAGGAGTGGCTCAGTAAGTAAATTTCTTTTTTATTCTTGGCTTTAGTAATTGGAATGAATTCTAAGAATATCACGAATTCCAAATATTTCATTCTTTACATAATAATGATAGCAAAAGTCAAATGACTTTATCTGAACTGTAGCCACACTGAATAAAATTCTCGGGTAGCATTTAAAGTTAAAAAATTTATTGAACAAGTAATATATATAAATAAAATATTTAAAATCAATTCCTACTTAAGTCAACAAGGAAAAATTTTATTTTATTTATTTTTTATTAAATTTCGCTTTAGGCCTTTGCCTTTAATCCAGTTTGTTTGATTATTTTTATGCTTCGACGAGATTCAATCTGAAAACATGAAGAATCTACGTCATCGCTTTACCGATTTTACCATTGCAAGACAAATTTTTCATTTCACTATATTACAGAGAGAGAAATTCCTTTATATAAATAAATGTCATTCAATTTTTTTTTAATTAGAAAAATTCTTTCTTTCTTTCATACTCACTTTCTATCTCTCACGAATTTATTTCTAAACCACAAAGTTGAATTTTTAAAGGAAGTAATAAACTCATTTAGAAGATGATAAAAATATATAAATTTAAGAATATAAGAAACGTACAGATGGAGATAGTAACTGTTGAAGACAACAGATGGCACCACTACAAAATAATATATTATTGTTCCAAATGAAATTCAAATTAATAAAATTTAATTAATATTGAAAAAACTATATTAACATCAATTGTCATTTACACAAGTTTAAAAAAATTTATTTATAACCGAGGGAATAAATATAACAAGCATTTTATAAGCAATTGAAACTTTTAACAAGCTATATATAGAGTGAGTGTAAACTACTAGTAATAATTTAAAAACATTTGTAAATCATACCTTAAGCTTCCAGAAATTTTTTAAAAAGATTTCCCAACTCAAAATGTTAAGTCTAATTTGAACTTTGGTTATACAGTTTATGAAATTAAAATATTAATACTTACAAAAGTCAGTAATTTTTTTCTCTCAGGGAAAATAAAAGCATCAAAATATAATTATCACACAAAGGAAACCGATAGCACTTCCCAAACGGAAGTAAAAAAAATTGTGTTATGAAAGAAACAAAAATGTAGCTGTTTGCATTTTGAAAAAGCTCTCGGTTAAACTTTTACCATTTTATTTACTACCATTGAATATTTCTAAATGTATCTATTTTTGCGTAAATTTTATTGACAAGATATTTATAAATTACATAAAATATTTTATTTTACTTTTTTTAAAAAGATGCATTTCTCCATTTGTGCAAAAATTAAAATATATTCCTTTAACTAAAAGATTGTAATCTTATATACTTATTTAATTATTAACTTAAAAATGTTCTTAATGCCTCCCTATTTAATACTATTTTTATAGCTATAAGTCATACAATTGTTCTATGAATAATTTCTTTCCTAGTAATGAATTATTGTATATTCCATAAGACCAAATAATGAAAAGTGAGTTTAAAAAATAGTTTTATATGACAGGATTTTAGTTCCTGTTCAAATGACCAATTTGGTTTAAATTATTTATTTGTTTATTCCGCTAAGCACTTTTTTATACTTGCTAAATAAAGAATTATAATTCAATAAAACGTACATATAATTCTTTAAAAAAAAGTTGTATATTAATATTTGCATTAGCCATTTTACCCTTATAGTTTTAACTATATTTGACAGTTTCTTAATTTAAGAAGAATCTGTTATTCAGCGACCATATATCTGAAAGCATTTGGCTTAAAAACATCCCAGTAAATAGCCTAAATCTATTGTAAAAATTTTTAATATAATCACACCATAAATTATCTACCGGTAAAAATTTCCATACATAGTGTACCATATTCATCTATCGCAAAGGAGGAAACCAGGAAAAATTCCAACCCTTCAACTCGACAGATGTTCATACAGAAAGCAGAAGTGCAAAATACATCTTTCACCGTTCAAGAGCGCTTGGGATCGAACTCAAGGTCTTATAAATCATAGAACTAGACTAAGGTAGATCAAGCAGGATTCGGGGGGGGGAACGAATATTTTTATTGGATTTACTCATTATAGCTATAGTTAAAAAAAAAAAAAAAGTCATGGAATACACCTTCAAATACCTTTCTTGTCCTATAGCATATGTCATTAAATAGTTATTAACTTTTTTGTTGCCACTAAAAGCAACTAAAAAGAAAAAAATCGGTACTTTGAATTCAGTATAACTTAACCTTACAAAAGAATTTTGAATCATTTTTAATTCTGACATTCACGTCTTTCTTAGGAGCTGAGCGGGACTCTACTAACCAGGAAGCTTACCTTGTTGATGCCCTCAAGAGCTTGGAAGACGCTGTCTTGAACGGATCGGTTCGCGTTACGCTGAGATTAAGTGCAAAAGAAACTGTAAGTGACTCACTCCACAATAACATTCTTGAAATAATTTTACTGTTAAAGAAAATTAATCATACTTATAAAACGTTTTCGCCAATTTACTTTATCAAATCATTAATTTGTGTGTCTAGTATAAAAATGTAAAACACATATTTTATTTCATGTGGAATGTAACGCATCTGCTATAATTTTTAAACATTTTGGAATCAATACATTGATAACAAAAAACTATTTCAAGAAAACTCTCCAAACAATAAAATCAGGACATTTTTCATTGCTATGCTGGCTAATATTTCTAGGGCAATTATGCTACTTAGCAATTTTTTTATTACTTAGTAGATAGACAAACTTTTACATTGCATAATAGACGTCCAAATGGCCTCAAGTTTTTGTAAAGCATTTTAATATTCGTAGGATACTTTATAGAGAGTGGGCCATACTCACATGTTGCAAAGAAGGAAACCGGGAAAATTCTTAAGCATTCCTATGCATGACAGATGTGCATGCTGAAGGAAGAGGTGCAGCATCCATATCTCTTTGTTCAAAAGAGGTTGTATTCGAACCCGAAGTTTTTTTACTTTTAAGAGCACCGTCCCTTTATTATATGCAAATAGAAAAGTTTTAAACAAAACATAAGAGCACTTGAGATACGGCTTGTTATCCTTTACAGTCATGTCTTTTGGAATTTATGTGAAACCGTGGAAAAGATAATCCTTTTGATTGCATATTGAAAGCAGTCATGAAGATATGGAAGTCATATGGCTAAAGTTCTAACTTGGCGCTAATCTTGGCGTTGTTTTGTCACAATGACGGGAAAATGAAATAATACCCATTTCTCAAACAAAGCTATTTGTTGTCAGAGATAATACCCTCAAAATATATTCAATTTTATATATAAAAAGCTATCAATACTATGTATTATACAATTATCTTATAAAGAAATGAACACAAATAAAAAATAAATATTATACATTTTTTTTTTTACTTATCTATAAAATATAAATATAGTTTCGTAACAGGTATTGAAAGTAACGAATTCTAATAATCAAGGTTTAAAACAATTAAGGAGTTAAGCCGCCAATTAAAAAATCATTTTAGAACGAACCGAATTTTTTTTCTCAAATATGTGTTTAATTAATCAATACCTTGTCTTATCGCGAAAATACAATTCCCAATTTAACACATTTGGACTTTCAAGAACAACAACACAAATCAGATTTAAAGGACTGTTTCAAATATGAGCAAAACAAAATATTAAATCATTAAACTAACTTGATAATTTCAGTTTCTTATTTGATTAATTTGCTCATATTTACTTCTATCTGACAACAATATTTTCCTGAATATTTAAAAAAATTAAATTTAATGATATCAAAAGAATCACATTAATTAAATAGAAACTCGTTGCTTATTTAGTTTTATAAGATAGTTTGTAATAATAACTTGCTATCATATATATGAGATTCTCTTTATAGACAATGTGAGTTAAAATGAATGGATACCCACACATTCTTGTTTTATTTTTACTTTGACAAAAAATAATTTCGTTTTTACTTTCACCTCATGTAATAAAAGTAATGAATTTCAATTTCAGGATGTAACACCAGTATCAGACATTGTTATCGGAGATGGCCCTTACACAGGTAACCATGACTATTCATTATATTGATTTGCTTATGAAATTGAAAATTTTGCTTATGAATGAATACATATTGATTGATAATTGAAATATTGCACATTTTTAATCAATGATTGCCAATATTATATTAAAGCTGAACATGGTTGATTTTTTCTAAACTGAAGTACATGAGTGGTGTTACTTTATTCTCTAGGCCAAGGAAACCAGGAGAAACCATATTCTAGGGTGATCTCTTTCGCCAAGCTCGATTCCACCGATGAAACGACTGAAGAGGTCAGCTACATCGACAACCTGAATGATTGTTACAAGGCCTGCAAGAACTCTGAAGATTTGGCCTGCTCCAGCTTCTCTTACTGTCCGACCGCTGACAATAAGCAGTGCATGATCAGTTCTGTGCTAGTTTTGAACAGAAAGAATAATCCTGATGACACTGTTGACGACAAAAACTGCTACGTGTACTCCTGTAAGTGCTTTGTGCCCGTCTATCAGGGCTTACAAAAATATTAGAGCGGTTTTATTGCAAATAAAATGGAATTCGAAGCTAAAGGAAACTAACTCAGATAAGTTATGGAATTCAATTGTCATAAGAAACGGATAAAATCTTTGTAATTAGTACGGATTTGGCGTATTTCAATTTGTTGCCAATTACTATGCTATTTTCGCCATAAATTCTAAATTCGGAATTACATGATTAAAAATAATTTCGAATTTTACTATTGCAAATAGAATTCTAAATTGAACTTCCGAACAAAAATTCTAAAAGAAGCTTTCAGGTAGAATACTAAAAGAGATTTACAAATACAATTTTAAAAGAATTTAAACAGAATTTTAAAATAACTTATTCTATTTTATAAGTGAAGAATATTTTATAAAATTAAATGATCATCAAAACTCTAGAAAAATTCACCACACATTGAAATTTGTCGTGTCGAAAAATAGCACTTGGTTCATCCACAAGTCAAACTCATCGAACAAAAGAAAAGGCATAGTAATCTATTTTGGCTTATTTGGCAGCTTTTGGCTCAGATAGCAAGATTAAGTGGACTTATTATTCTAAAAATCATATTATGAAAAATTTTACAACTTATATAAGTTTAAATATTGTTAATTTTGTTCATTATATTTATGTAAGTTTTAAAATTAAGAACGATATATTTTAAATATTTTTCATTATATATGCGAAAAAAAAATGCATTCTTTTAACCTACCTTAACTGATTCATTGGGCTCTTAACCGGAAATTCATTATATTATCTAAGTTGTTTAAAAATTCTTTAAAAATATTTTAAATCAGAAGTAAACCAATTGATTTTTTCACTAAACTGGATTAATTAAAGCAAGATTAAAATTTAATGAAACAATACTATTTATAACATGAAATGTTTAAATTCTTGAATTTAAATAATTAATCTTTTGATATATCTTAAATAGTGAAATTGTAAATAAAAAATAAATCCCCTGGAATAAATTCATGGTCTTTTAATAAAATTATTGGTATGCAAGAAAATTATGCCAAATAAATTATTCTGCTTTTTAATTAATGTAATTAAAACATCTGTAACAAGCTTAAAGTCATTTAAAAAATATTCGAAACTTCATTGAAAAGATATCAAACTAAGTTTTCGTCTAAATTAAAGACCTAATATATTAAATAATATAGTTTAGTGATTTTCCCGTAAGTTATTTAAAAAATATTCTATTTCAAATTACAATAATTAATCTAAATTATTCCTAATGAATATTAGCAATCGAATCCATAAAAAGAATATAAAAATAACTAGTAAAATAGAATTCTAATACTTTTTATTGTAATTTTTGAACACGTTATATTTTTAATAATAGTATATTCTAAGTTTAAAAAAAAAATTATTATACAATGCATTGTTATTAACAGAGAACAAAATTTTACATTACACAGTCAGAGACGGCGGATCATCAAATTAAACTGTTTGGAAACTAAAAAATATACTGTTACAAAACAATTAAAACTTGATTATTACCGAGTTTGGGACATTTTAAATAATCGATAGTTTCCAATTTTGTCCACGTATTGACATAACTGAAAACACAGGTAATTTAGCTAATGAGAACAAGAAAATGTAGCGAACTTTTTTCAACTAAGTCTAATACTGTTGTCAGTGATTTCAAATCAGCAGTACTCAAATAAAAAAAGCAATAGATAACATTTGGCACCAGATACATTGCAAAAGAATTTTGTTTTTATATCAACTTTACCAATAGTCGACTGTTTCAACAGTTAATATCATATCCGACATCACTTAAAGAACGCGTGTTAATAATTGTTTTAATCTTCTTATATATAAAGACAGATGTCTTAGTAGAATAAGTTCTCATGGGGAGAAGAACACTATGGAAAGATTAGTCCAACTAAATCCATTCTTGAGGTATATTTTTGTTTAATATTTAAAGTCACTTTGTATGAAGAAACGTCTAAAAACACTGATGATGGTTAAAGGAAATTAATGGAATGATAGAATAATGTTCCATTAGTTGTGCTGTTAAGACACCGTTCTTGTGTTTGGAATACTTTTTGTTTGTTATCTGACTCAATTGAAGATCATCATACTATAATTATCCATGCGCTTTATAACTTCCATAGAGTCCAATGCCCTAGTGTACCATATCGAGAAAAAGAATTTAGAAAGTATTAATTCCTTATTTGCATGTTTTTTTGTTCCTGTCGAAAATTCACTTGATGCGTTTTATTTAAATTTTTATTTAATATGTTTCACTGAAGCGTTTTAGGCAAATTCGTAAACTGAGAAATTCTTTTATTTTTTCAGTGAAATTCTTGGACTTTTACACAGCTTATCCTGGAAGAGTTGTTCTGATCCCTGGCGCCGATGTGTTCGAAAACGTGAAAACCGCAGAGGAATGCGCCATGAAATGTCGCCAAGCCAAAGATATATCGTGCCGAGGATTCGAATTCTGTAGCTCCACGAAGAACTGTGTTTTACACTCCAAGCACGTTTTAGACCTGAAACCAGGCGAAGTAATTTCAACCAAAAAGAAATCAACCTGCGTCCATTATGCTGGTGAGTATGATCAATTAACCTTCTGCCTTCCCATCTTGATGAGTGTTTTGACTGCGTTCTTCCTCTTTGACCCTGAAAAAAAAAAAAAATACCGCAACCTTGGAGCATGCGCGTTTTAAGAAAGTACTGCATTATTTGTGCGGTTTCTAATAAAAAAAAGAAAGAACGTAGTAAGCAAGAAACAAAGGAACTGGAATTTAATCGTAAATGCTTAGAATATGCGTAACATAGAAAGATTAAATATTTCTACGGAAAACGGCAACAGATCGCGGTCAGTTTTTACTTTTGATATTCAAACCCTTTAATTTCCCTTATACCATTGTCTGAATTCTCTAACACGTTTATGACAAATAAAATAAATTTATATTGTATTTCCATGGTTTTAATTTGCTATTTTTTGGCAATACTATACATTTCAATTAATTCATATGTTAAAACTTTATTAAATTTTCAGATTATAACACAATGTGATTTATTTTTCAAATTTCTTTTCAAAATATGGATAAATTTTTAAATTTAATATTTCAAAAAGTACGGTATTCATTTAGTTCAACAGATCATGGATTTCAACCCAATATTAATGGGAATGTTTTTAGTGTTTTTAAGAATCCACTTTATAATCGTAAGTCTCTCAGCTTAGCTTGCATATGCAGAAAATGATCATAAAAGTGACAAAACATTACTATAATGCTAGTTCTGAATGGCATCAAAAGCAAGCTATGGTCCGAATTGCACCGGAAACTATTGTTACCTGTGTAATAAGCCTTCATTTACGAAATGGTTTCGATGGACGAAAAATAAACCAAACCTTTATCAGTGTACTTGTTCTGGAATAGTTCCCAAAACAAACCCTTGTGCTATTCGTGATCCGAAATGGACGAAACTAATGTTTCCCATCGAAATAGTCCTCGTATGCGAAATCATTTTGATGGACGGAAAACAAATCTTTATCAATGCTTATTCTGAATTTCACCAAAAACAATCGATTGTGTTATTAGTGTTCCAAAATGAGCGAAGCTATTGTTCCTTGTCGAACCTTGTGTGAAGTTTCGATAAATCTAAAATAATTATCAGCAAATAACAACAGAATTCCAGATTTGAATTTGTTGTAATTTGATAGTAATTATTGTTATTAAGTGGATTTTTATGTTTACCTATCGATATTTTATATTCATGCAGAAAACGGATTTTTTCGTTATTTTTTGATTTTTCAGTTTTGTTACCAGTTGCGTTGATTGAATTTGATAATTTGTGAAATATTTGAATAGTAAATATTGAATTTATGCCTACATTCTTCCATGTGTGATTCTTTTCTCTCTCTCTCTCTCTCTCTCTCCCTCTCTCTTACACACACATGAGTGCTAAATTTTCGCAATTGAATTAATATAGAATTAATATTTTTATTAGAATTAATATAGAAATCACTAACCACTTAAAACAACTTTGGTAGTAACGACTTAATACAAAATCATTAAAGTAATAATAATTAGGAAATAACTAGTTATTGATCCATTGCCATAGCTGGTTGCTTTATATGTTATTAAAAATGCAGAAATTTTTTTGCAAAGGTTGTCATAAACTTTTGAGTCTTTAGCGATATATTTGACGAATAATCTTCTGAATGCGGTTTATTCAAAATTACCAGTTTGAAAAATCATTCTAATCGCTAACAAATATTTGCGAATATTGCTCAATAATATTCTTTTGTATTACTTCTTTTACAGCAAAATATTCTGCTGACTACTACGATATGGGTCACTCCTTGGTGGACGACAAGAGTGATGTCCGGTCCGAGCTGTCTCTTGAAGATTGCGCCAAAATATGCTCAGAAGAACTGAAAGACAGCTGCAATTCTTTCAACTACTGCCCTGCCTCTGGACCTTACATGACCGACAGCAGCTGCGCCTTGAGCACGAAAACACTGAAAACACCACGCGTCAGCACCACAAAAAATCCACCTTGCCACCACTATGAGAGTAAGTAGACGATAATATATTTCTTACACGTGTTCCTGCAACAAGTAAAATAATTGCTTCCGAATGACCTAATTTTAAATTATATATGACGAAATTCTGTTCACTCTAGCACAGATCAGGTAGGTGAATGGTTAGTGTTCTTTCTTCAGTTGTAAAAGTTTATAATGAATCGGAATCTTTTTAAATAGTAGAATTAAGATTAAGTAGTCCTTGAGTGCAAAAATTAGCTACAAAAGCACAAACTTAATCAAACTAAAAATAGGAGTGTATTAATTTGTTAAAAGGTTTATAATGGACACCATAATTATAAACTTTTCTTGTAATTATAAGCATCCATCAAATGACGAGATGAATCTTGATGTGGTGCGACTTTTTCTTACCACAAACTAATATTAAACTCAATATTTATTTAACATGCATACTCCCTCTCAAAATAATGATCTTTGGTTGGATTAATATAAATAAAATGAGATCAGCACTTAAACAATGACTTGTAGTACTTAACACTGATTGGACAATAATGGATCGAACTTATAACTAGTTCATTCTCATCCCCGTCTAGGGAGTATATATTTGTAATGTGGTTTGGAATTGACTTAAAATCTTAAGTCTTAGGTGAATTAGTTTTAACGTACAAAAATGAAATTAGAACTACAAACAAACGAAATGGTTGTCAGAATGCTTATTCTAAATGAAATTTATTCTGAATAACACTCACCATTTCTTAGGATCCTGAAATTTGTGACAAATTTTGCAGTCATTCTTTGAATAGAAACGTCATCAGCTACCCCTGAAAATGATTTATTCCTGACTTCACAAGAAAAGTTACAAAAATATGCAAGACATAACACAAAAGTTAATTTGGGATTGTAAAATTTAAACTTCTCTTCATGGCAACTGAAGTTCGAATGTCATTTGTTCTCGTTACTCTTGATGGTAACTAAATTCTAGCTGCCTCTAGAAATTCGACAGAATATTTCTTGCAATTTTATAGTTCAATTTTTAAAATATACTGACACATTTTTGAAATCTTTATTCTTTTTGTAAAGTATTTTACACATTTGAAATTGTATGATCACGTGTACACTTTCAAATAGAAAATATATTCATATATTAATTTTAAAATAATTTCAGGGGAAATAGTAAAAATGAGGGGAAAATTATAAGGACATATTTCAAATGTGATAATCATTAAAGTACGTAAATACCGCAAGCAATAAGCAAGAACAACATTAGATTTGATCCATGGATTCGATCATACCATTTCTCTTATAGAAATGGAACATTTGTTTTTAATAATTTTATAGGAAACTAATTAAATAGTTTTCATAAAAACAAATCTTGATTCTATCAAAAAAGAAACCATACCCCAGTATCTATTTAAAAATATTTCAACTTGAATCAGTGAACCTATGTTATATTAAGTCTATCAAGTAAACAAAAAAATCGCTTAAAGATTTTAATATTCAAAAGAGTGAAGTATAAATGGATATGAATAGTTTAGGCTAATTTCAAGTTGCTTAGTCAATAAATTACGAGTCAAATAAATTGTAAAAATGAGAATTTTCACAAAATTTGTGTTTTCTTGTTTTGTATTTTGGCTTTTGTCTATTCTATTCTCAATATACTTTTCTCACTTGTCTGCTAGATGTCTGGATTTTAAGTCAAAACATATCTAGTTCACGCTTCCCGTAGGCTCTGCTTGGTTGATTTTTAAACAAGTTGTGAGCGAAAAAATGGCTAAATTCCGGTTTGATACTTTGAATTGATAAAGCACTTATAGTATAGAATGCCTGTTTCTTAAATTCTCCATCACGTAATCTTTAAATTTAATTTGATGTCATTTCTATTAGTAAAATTTTCATTGAAGATGTTGATTGTTATTTTTGAAAATCATTCGAAATTAATATGATCTCCTGTATAAAGTACAAGAACTAATGAGTTGAATAATATTTGCATTCAAAATAAAATATGTTAATTTATATATAATTCCGTCAGGACACATTGTCAAACACCCTTAAAGATACTGAACATAGTTAAATGGCATTATTAACATAAATTAAAGCAGTTTTTTTGTAAACTACCAAAATTAAACTATTATATATATAAACTAATCTCATGTTGCTATTTCAGTTTGGCATGCTTGTTAAATGTATTCGTTTTTCGTAAAAAATTAACGAGTGGTCCTTCTTCAAGATGTATCAAAATTGTTTCCAATATTGCATAGCATCTTCATATATTCTTTTCTGCCGACGTGAGACATTAAATGCTAACTGTGACTTTATGTTTTTGAACCAGTCTATCGATCTATAAATGAGTTACTATATAAGTTTCCAAACAAGGATATATCGAAATATCATTTGTTTCTAACTTATTCAATTCATGAATAAATCAAAGTTTCAGTAAATAAATTCCAATACTAAATTTAGAATATAAATTTTTTACTCTTTGCTTAAAAATAAGTTTATTTTACCATGAGGGATACACATTGCGAAATTTATTTATAAATTATTGTATGTATGCAACAATTTTTTTATATTATCTTCAAATATTATTTTACATGTAAGAATAGTCTAAAGTACATGTTTTCATTTTTTTCTTAGAAAAAGAACAAGTTGATGACTGGGCCTCTGGCAAGAAAAAAATGAATCCATCTGGTTACACGACAAGTAAGTAATGAAGTTGCAATTATTATTTGATAATCCTTCATTTATAACGATAGCATTAATAAAAGTGATATTTTTATTAATGCTATCTTTATAAATGAGGTGATATTATTAAAATGTATTTATTTTAAAAATAACACTTTTCAGAAAACATTATTTTTCTCTTTCCCCCATTCACTTCAGTACAAATAAATTGTTTAATAAATAACCATAGTACTCACAAATTTTAACCACTTTATTTTATTTTTATATATTTTCAATAATAAATAAAAAAATCATTTGAATTGTTGGAATTCTTACAATGACACTATTTCCCAAATATATAAATGTTTATTTTTGCCGAAAATTGTGTATAGATAATAATTTATTTATTTTTTTGCTTGTGAATTGTAAAAATTTCATAAGCTATTCCGAAAATAATGATTTCAGATTAATCGTAATAAGTTTATCATCATCTTAAAATCTTGTGCCATTGAAAAAAAATTACTCAAAAGTTATATTACCTTAGAATAAAGGAATAAAACTCTAAAATCAGCATTAATACATTAATATTTTTCAAAAATTTCTTTAAAAATATTTAAAAACATTCTTAAATAAGTTGTATTTAATCAGAAATCATTGAACATAACGTGTACCAAACAGGTTTCAAATTAACAGATAGACATGAATTCTTACTTGTAGTCATAAATTGTAAAAAATTTCAGTTAACCTTTATGCACGAATTTGCTAGTAATCGAACTAATCTAGACATACGGTATAATTTTATTTATATCGGTAGAGGGCGTGCTTTTGTACAGATAATTCTATTGCCATTTTTTTTTTTAGCGGAATCGTAAACCAAATGTATCGTTTGGTTCGGTTGGAGAACAGATTAAAATCCAGTAAAAAACACACTTGGTGGGAAAAATTATTTAGTTGTTTACATTAATAAAAAAATTATGCATACATTTTCCTCAATATGAAACTAAACATGAGTATTTTTTCTAAATTATGAGTTGAATTTCTGTTTGAAAATGATTTGAAATATTCTATTTCAGGTGGCTTCACTGGTCTTGTCATCGGAATGCTAGTACTTGGCCTCATTTTAGGCGCCGTAGGTTTTGTTGTGTACTCATATTTCCGCTCTAAGTCTATGGGCGAAGGTATGACAGTTCGATTCATGAAGCAGGATAATATATAAACGAACTTTAATGACTGACATACTATGTATTATATGCAGAAGCTAAGAAGAGAAAACCGAGTTTTGGTGATAAATGTTAGTCATTCAAAAACTCGTAAATTGGTGTTGTACATTATATTGTATTTTCAGTGTTACTGTGTGTTTGTGGTTCGTTAAATTAAATGAGAAATAAAATATATTTCTGATTTCATTCAAAGTGTTTTTTTTAATTAAAGTGTTTATGTAAGAAATTACAGTGTCATGAGTGTAATATGACAGAAATATATACAATTTAAAATTGTTACTGCCTATCCTTTCAGCAGTGGCATTAACTTAAATTTAAAAAATATTTCCTTTCGTGATTGGAAGGTTGTGAGTTCAATCCTCGATTCTATAACGCACAAATTGAATATTGATAATGTTATATTAATACGTTCGTCAATTATCCTTTCATTTTAATGTTGAAATCTATTAAAATTTCATCTTTTTGTAGAGTTTTATGTGATCAGTAAGTTTGAGTCTTACAGCTATAGTCGCAAAATGATTTTTTTAAAAATGAGTGAATGTGAAAAGGAGGAATAAATTAATATTTATAAATTTTTTACCATGAAGATTTGCGTTCAAATAATATCAAAATAAATCTTGGTACAAATATTTTAGCAAAACATTTGATGGACATTTTTATATAATAAAATACAATACTTATGATGTTAAGTATACAAAAATTTATAATATTGTTTTATATTTCTAAAGAAAAAGAATAATATAGAAGCTATAACTTTTTATACTAATACATTAACACAAAATTTTCGTTTTTAAAAAAAACTTTAAGAAAAATTGCTACGAAAAATATATATTTTAGTATGTTTTTTTCTCGTCACTAGATGGCGTTATTTCAATTTTATCTTACAAAGAGATTCCTTTATGCGGAAACTTTTTATTACAAATTTAACCTATTTACTTACATTCGAAGCAGCTTTTTCTTAAAAATTAATTACATTTTTTTATCATGTTTTTAGATAAATTATGATGTAAAAAAAAACATGAAAGTAAATAAAATTTTAATCGCAGGTAACATACTTTTTGTGAAATGAGTATTTTCTGGCAATTTTTAGTGAAACTTTAACAAAACTTCCAACATTCTTACAAAAAAATATAATACATCAATCTTAATTTAATTTGGTCATAAGGCTTCCGTGACAATATTATTTGAAACAATACAAAATCTAAGAAAAATATTTGGAGATAAAGAAAATATGGCTAAAAAAAGTACAACAATATGGATATTTTAAGAAATTTCATTGAACATTCCCCTTAAAAATAGCTCTAAATGAAATATTTCATCACGTATATTCAAACCTTTGCTTCTTTTCATAGATAATAGCATTTTAAACATGTAAATCACAAGTTTCATACAAATATCTTGATTGTTACTTGATATATCGTGTTAACAGTTTAGAGATTATGTGAAATTTAAAAAGTTATGATAGTGTCACTTGCGATAGCCAGTTTGCCACTTCTTTCCGATTGTTTAAGAAAATAACCATCTTATACTTATGGTTATCGACCAGAATATTATAGAAAAACATATAAATTAATAAAAAAAAAAAACTAAAATTCCACTTTTCTTTAACGTTTCCGGTTTGAAAATGAAAGTTCCTGTTTTCAAAAGACTACGTGTTTTAAAATTCCTGTAACTTAATTTCTATTTAACATTATGTAAAATGAAAAATGTTTTTGGATATGGCAAGCTCTGAGTTATGCATTATTGTGAATCGAATATTGAACTTATGACCTTCCAATCAAAGAGGAAATAATTTTTATATAAAATTAAGTTAATACTCCCACTTGCTTAGCGAAATTTGAAATTTTTATCATAAGGAATCATGTTATATGGATTATCTTGAGCGATAACATATTATTTAACTAAAGCAATTTCTAATAAAGAAAACTGAATTGCTTTTTGATTACAAGTAATTTTTGTAAATGGTATCTGAAAAAATAACTCAATTTTACCCTTGAGCAAGATAGATATGAGTTGTAAAAGCAACCGAGAGACTTAAGGCTTATACATAATAAAAACATTTTATTAAACATATAAAAAGTTATTTTTAGCAAATAAAAATTATAAACGTAAATGAGGAAAATACATAAACGATAATGACCGCCATATATAAATAAAATCCTAATTCTATTTGCCAACCGAATTTTCTCGTCTGAGTTAAAAACGACAATATGTCGACAATTGCGTAACTGCTGAGAATAAAGAGAGAGAGAAAAAATACGCATCAAATACTCCTTTTTTTCTAGATTCCCAAAGTATAAAAAATGAAATTTCCTATTTCTGATTATTTATAAATATATTTAGCCTATTGAAGGAATATATGTTTATTTCTCTAATAGAGTACGTCTTGTCTAGCTGGCAGCCGAATGGTAAGTGCTCTTGTGATCCATTCAACAGTTTGAGAGTTCGAATCCCAACTTAGACTTGATTGTCTGTAGGCGTTTGAAATCTACTTTACTTTATTGTCTCGTTCTAATTGGACCTCGTGAATAAATGACCGTAGAGCAACTGACAAAGCAAACTTAATACTAGAATCAACACGGATGAGAATAATCAAACTTAATATCTTAGTAAAAAATTACTATTTTCAACGTACCACAATTCATTCTGTTTATAATATGATTCATGATGATTTTATAATATACAATATATGAATATGAGTGGAGAAACGAAATTTTAATTCATAATTGCTGAAAACGCATAAATCGATAACGATTGAAAGGCCTCGTCCTGATTTTTTAAACACAATCCAATCAAAATTATAGGATACCACATTGTATTGCAGAATCAGCAATATACATCGAGTTTTTCAACAGCACGAGTAGTTCGCAATATGTTTAAGAAACTATAGAAATTAAAAATTACTTACCAAAAAAGTCTAAAATGGTTCATTTTTTGTTTGAAGTTTTTTCGGCTTACGTTTTTCCCTCTAGGGACAGTAGTCCAACCCTTTTTTCCCTCAGTAATCAATAACAAAGTACACGCATCGCAAGGTTAATGCCCGCTGCAAAGGGAAAAATTTGGGGAACGAAGTTTTGCACGAATGAGTTATTTATTCACTTTATTTTCCATTGAAAAATAAATTCAGTGCCATATAATAACAAAATAAATATAGCAATTCATAGAAAAAGTCCATTTTCCGGAAAATTCCATAATGAAAAATGAAATAGGCTTTCTTATAAAATTAAAAACTATTGTTTACAAACCTTATTTGTATGTTTTAATACAGTGAAAGTTTGTATGCCATTTTGGGAAATCATTTACATAAAACGTTTTAGCTGAAAAAATTTTTCCAGTTTATTTATCTATTACTAAATGCTAAGAATTTGAAAATATACGTTTTTCAAAAACATTCTTTTCCTTTGTTGTGATGAACTTTATACTAAATGAATAACCTCCAACCAGATAGAAGAAAATAATAGTTATGAATGTTATTTTATTAAAAATATTCGTTTTTAAATATTTTCAATAAAAAGTATAAACCTTATTATATTTTATATGAAAAATTCATTTGTAAAATGCACATTTTAAAAATAAAATTTTTTTTTTAATGGGGTCAAAATGTCAACAAACATAATTTGATTAACCGCATTATGAAAACGAGAGTCAAGTTTTATGTTATTTTCATTGTTTCATAAGTAAGCTATTGTTTTATTATTTATTAACTATTTTATGATTTTTTATTCCTTTATGCTTAAAAAAGAAAAAAATGATTATTCAGTATCTGACATAATTAGAATCTATAATTGTTATAAAATCTATAAAGTCTATGTAAAATACATTATAAAAATGTTTTATGGTATTACTTTCTAAATATGTACGAGAAGAAATCATACTCCTAAAGATATCAACAGAAGTGCCCCTATTTTTAATAGATTATACGGATCGCCCTCATGTTATATTTCAGCACAAAAAAAAAAAAAAATTAATGACATTGTGAGTTAAATATTTAAAGTATTATTCAGAGTGAAAGGTACACGTGTTCGATCCTTGTCACGGATTGAAAACAGGAGATGGGTAGTTTTAACATCGCATGTAGACAGTGTAGTGGTCTACGGATGTTATAAGACATTTTAAAATCCACGACATAAATTACCTTCCGGAAAGGCGCTTCAGAGAGTATTCACTCGTCTCAAGAGGTGACTTCGTAAAATTTCCAAGCACTCACTCCAACAGAAATGTATGCAAAAAGCAGAAGGTTACTATACATCCCCCTTTGTTCAACAGTGGCTGGAATTGAATCCAAAATCTTTCATTCTGAAGCATGCACTTCTGCTTTTTTAATACATGTCCATCGTGGTGGGTGCTTGGGAGTTTCCGAATTTACATCGCTTGCAACACATGAATATAGCACACTTGTTTTGAGAAATTTCTCCCGATAGTAACAATGGCTGTTATGCTATCCAATTTGTAGTATCAAAAAGCTTTATGTAGAACTCACTATGAGGTATAGGTAAGACAATGACAATGAACTTCGAAGTGAAAGGATCCAGGTTCAATACTAGTCACTGTTAGGCAATCAGAGATGGATTTTGCTTTTTTGCATGCCTATCTATCTGGGTGAAGCTTGGAGATTTTCTCTGTTTTACAGCTTTTGACAGATGGTATTTGCAATGGAGTTTCCCAGCTAGACGAAATGGTGTGAGGATTGTTATAAAAACCTAAACATATTTCCATCCGTATGGGGATATCAACTGCGCGATGTATAAAAATAAAGAATTAGTAACAGATTTGAATGGAACAATACATGAATACCTTCAATAATCCATTAAAGAAATGTTCCCTTTAGTTAAACGTTTCTAGCTGAATTGTTCTATAGTTTATTTCATTTCAACATGTAAAGAGTTCGAATTCTATCCCAGGTGTAGGAGTAGCTATCAATGAAGTTAATTCTATATAAGAATTAACTCCACTATCACATTCAAGACAAGTCATGCTACATTCAAGAGTAACCTTGAATGTAACAACTTGAAACTGAACCCTGAATGCGATACAAAGTGAATGATCAAAATAACTGAAAATATGCGATGTATGTAAAATATTTTTTATTCAATAATATTTTAATACTTATTACTTAAATATTCTACATTCATCCCACGCATCATTTACACAAATACTGACTCTGGTAGCAATTCACATTCGGTGTTTCATTATTTCTATTGTTGCTTGTCGGGCTTATTTCATTTGAGATAACAGCACCGACAGTTTCATATTTATATTTATTATTCCTATAATTTTTTGCAGGGTAGAATTAACTGACTAAAATTTTATCATGACCACGATAAATTGACGCATGTTAGTCTAGATAGGTGTACTATATAAAGAATTGCAATGTTTTTTAAAAATGTTTGAAGAAAATAGATTTTACTGTATATTTATCTCGAGCTCCAGTGGGTCAGTAGCTTCACTTCGTTTCTCGTTAAGATCAGCAAAGTAAAGCATCATTTGCCGAGGGAAGAAATCGGGAGGGTGATCACATTCACCTTCCCTAAGTGGGTTGCAAACGTGTCCACATTAATCTGCGACGTCCAAAGTCCTTCCGCTGGTGTGGCTTAGATGTGGAGAGATTTGTACCTGCTCAGGTGTAACCTCTTCACTTGATCGTAGTTTAAAATTAAGGAGCACTTATTGATGGGTGAGTATTCCAAATCCGTTTATCTTCAGGTACAGTCCGGAGGTCGCCTGCCCTGCTATGTATGTGTATATTTACCTCCTTTAAAGATAAAACTCAATACAAAAGATAGAAACGCAATCAAGTGTTGCAACTTTTCTAAAACAATTAAAGTACGTCAAATTGGCGCTTCCCTTTAACCTAGCGTTAAGATATCCGCTAGGAGAGGTGTGGTAATTTTTTTTTAATAACAAGAAGAAAATTTTTTAAGGGAGAAAGTTTTTTGAATTTTTTAAGAGTGAAATTTTTTTTGATTTCTCCCTTAAAAATTTTTTTGAAATTTTTTAAGGGAGAAAGTTCTACCCCAGAAACTGTTAATAACTGAAGATATCTGCCTTTTACATGCATATGTTTTAGGATAGAAGTATTGGAGTTTAAAGCATTCTCTAACTTGAGACACTAAAATATTGTGTAATCCACTATTTATCAAAATTCTTTTTGGTAAGCAAAATGATGAGTTGTTAAGACTGTTGTTTCACTTTTCCACTATGCTCTGTCTTATTAAATCTAGTTAATATTATATGGCCTTAATTTCTTATATGCTATATATATATATAT
>JAPDSC010009445.1:83342-105746 GCA_026290005.1 Latrodectus geometricus | reverse complement strand
GAGAGATAAATTAATTTATAAATGTGTAATAAAAATATCAGAGTGGTTCAAATCTTATCATGTATTTGGAATCAATTCTAAATATCGGCTAATAAGTTGTGAGAATTGTTCAAGCAATTTTGGGATATATTCATTGACCATTGTTTCTTTTTAATTAACATTTTTTTATATTGTGGATAGGAAATTTGGCAACAGTATGAGTAAATACAACATGGCCGAAAAGAAATTCAAATAAATTTCTTTCTGACGATCATGTTGTTATTTCAGAAAAAAAAAGGATTCATAAAATTAACAGGAGGGCTGTAACTTCTACAGAGAAAATTCTGTGACTAAATTTCGGACAAAAATTGAGAGATTTGAAAAAAATAAAGTAAACTTAGCTGTGTGCAAAACACTCTTTTGCATTGCAAAATGAGATCTCAAACACAGATCTGCTAAAAACAATAAATTTTTTAATGGCAATGTTTCAGTGTAAAATCATAAACATTTACGCTGCAGTGATCAAAAACAATATTTTCTGAGAAATCTAAAAGAGTTTAAGTATAGTTATTCCTTTAATAAAAAAAATAAATATACAAATGAAAACATCGGAATGTAAAAATGATAGGGTTTCGAGACCTCAAATACTTCTTTCTTTATTTCTAGTAGTTACAAATTGATCGCAATTTTGAAAGAAAAAAAAATGCGCTTCTGTCTTGAAGAATTTTAGAGCGGAATGTTACATCGCTAATTATTGCGTGGCATAAGCAACTTTACAGGCAGTTCAAAACAACATTAATTCAGGTTTAAAGTAACTACAAACGTTATAACTAAATTTTTTACATGAAATATAGATTTTTATTTTGAGTTTGCTGGATGTCGACTTCCTGATAAAAACTGCTTTTTACTCTTTGTAGCCTTTTTCGTTTGGCTAACGAAAAATCTTTTATTTGCCTAGGTAAATATCTATGTACACATAATATATGAATCTAAATATATTAAAAAATAAGTCATTTAGTAAATTAAGAAAAGTAAAATGAAAACAGTTTTGAATTAATTACTAAAATAATTGGTTTTTAATTATTAATGAAAGTTGAAACCGTTTGTAATATTTAAAGAGTTGGTACTTCCTCTGTTGTATCTATCCAGATGAACATAATTTAAAAGAGGTTACTAATTAAAGTGCACAAGGCATGCTAAAAATTATAATATCTTAGATAAAATAGATAATAATAATACAGATATTTCATGGATAAGAAATAAATAATAAAATATCATAGATAAAAAATCTAGCGATTTTAAAAATATAATTCGTTTCCAATAAAATTATGAGCCGCCCATCCTGTCTAATGGTCAACGGGCCTAACTGCGAATGAGAAGGTCCTGGGTTCGAATCCCGGTTCGGGCATGGAGTACTTTCTCTCTCCTGTCTTTGACTTTTCCTTGCATAAATGGGTTGTGAATGGTTGGCTATCTTATAAACGGGTGCCTATAGCATATGTGAACTGAGGAAGTCGGACTTCACATCAAAATACGGTTTTGTTGGAAAAGCCGAGTAGCACACACCATGTTGCCAACCTAGGTGGCACATGATATCATTAAATTGATGAAGGTAAGACCATAAATATATGTTTGAGTCATTTTCAATGAATGAATGTATTGATTTTATGAGCCAGTTCAGGGTTTGTTTTTATTTCGCTGAAGTTTAAAAATGTAAAGAAAAATATATGTGTTTTGGGTTACATCCAAAAAGGATATCAGTAATCTATTGCATAATTTTGAAGAGCTCAAACATGTGGGTCGACATAGTTCTAGTGATCTTCGAAGAGGAAAATTCCTGGTTTGATAATAGGCCCCATTGAAAAACGAAAGATGAAACTTG
Organism: Latrodectus geometricus; assembly: GCA_026290005.1. Classification (NCBI taxonomy): domain Eukaryota; kingdom Metazoa; phylum Arthropoda; class Arachnida; order Araneae; family Theridiidae; genus Latrodectus; species Latrodectus geometricus. Next base: position 103,885 of record JAPDSC010009445.1, on the reverse strand, counting down.
CGTCTCTGATTCCACTTCTACGAGGGACCGTGACGAATCGGGGAGTGTTTCATACGTTCTTCTCTTGTGGAAACGTTAATGCAGCTTATTGCCATCTAAAGGTTTTCCAGACTACGCGTGTTAGCTAAATAAAAATCATTACAATAACTGCCACATGTTAGGTATTGTCAATCTACCACAAGAGTAGCCGTCAATAATTTTTCTGTGCTTGTTTGTTGCCATGGAAACAAGACTCATTTCATTTTTGGCAGGAGGAGCAGAAAGAAAATTTTTCAGTTAGCCAGCATTGACTTATTTAATCAAGGAGTCTTACAAAATGAAATTTTAGTCAAAGAATTTTTACAAAAATGAAATAGAAAAGGTTAAAAAGAAAAATTGTAACCATGATAAAGTTGGGAATATGCAAATTTGGTCAGTGATTTAACAAATTATGCATTTTAGATAAGGAATAAAAACTAAGTGGCATTATTCCAGCTGTAGATTAACAATAACTGTCCAGTGTCGAAGACTCCGAAGCAATGAATACATCTTAGAAATACAACATTAGCCGAGAGGATGATCATAACATTAACCTACAGGATCATCCATAGATGATCCTCTAGGCTAATGTTATGATGAGGATGGTAAAACTGAATTCATTGTAATGGAAACATCAGGAATATTTATAAATACTATTTCCATACTATGGAATTGGTGTTTGAAAACTTGAAATGTTTACTTAATATCGAAACAAACTCATACGCCTAAAGCAAAATAAAACAATTATGAATTTTAAAAGTCAGAGCAGACCACGAACATCACTTTATTTCAACTGCAAATTCAGGGGGCTATTGGTGTCAAAGTTACCACTCAGTGTTCAAAATCCACTTCACTATGTGAGGTTTTTTTTTTTTTTATGACTTTTTTTTTTTTTAAGGCTTTTAATTTTGTGTTCCTTTGGCAATAAACCAAAACATTTTCAATAGAAAATGATTACAAATGTATCTCCCATTGCGATGAGTTTATTGCAGTATGCTTCCGTCTGTTTATTTCTACAGATTGAAGTCATAGAACACAACCAACTGCTTCGTAATTTTAAACAACGGTCCAAGGGGTGGTAGCCATTTGAATTCGATCGTCTTCTCTGGGGCTTGTGACATCAATAGAGAAACATTGGACCCTACAAAATATTCCAAGTGCATCGGTCTTCCTTTGGGTTAGATATCAAATACGCTACTTCCCGGTCACGAAAAGGACAACAGTCTCCACCTGGCAAATGAAGCTTCAAAACTATGCCATCATGAGTTGAGCCACGTGTTTTTATGGGTAACTCCCATTTCAGTATACGACATAGCAATAGATAGACTTGCATCTGATATAAACCATTTAGTTTGAATAATATTGGATTCATGCACAAAAGTATCTGATTTGGTTCATTTGTGGTTTAAGCCGATATTTTTTATCACGTGTCACTCTGACTTATACGTTGTCAGATATGAAATACCAATGGCTCAGCGTTATTGTTAAAGGACCCTCAAGCCTAATATATATTTTATACTGCAGTAATTGGTTATGAATTCAATCTCACAAATGATAATGTCAAGTCCAATCGTATTCGTTTAGCCCTTTTCAAAGAAGGAAGCTCTCGAATAAATTGGCCATATTTTGACTATATGCGCCAGGTGGTGGCCGGGTTAGGAAAGAAGTCGTTCTCCAACCGGAAGGAAGAGAGTTCTATGCTGACCCAGCCGAAGATCTATTGTGTTCACTAACAGCGGCTGAGCACATAAAATGGGACATGGTCGAATTTCCCCCAAAGGAAATATTACCTCTGGAAGTGGTATGCCATGTTTTAAAGTCTTCTTTGCTTGGTCCTGGCTTCTAAATTATGAGGATCCATTCATTCTTGAGATGGTACTTACTTGGTATTGCATTATGCAAGGTGACATCATTTCTTTCCCTTGAACCAAACGGCGGGACTTAATGACGTCATTATTACATATCTGACATTTGAAATAAATATATTTCTTTCATATGAACACAAATGAACATGTTTAGGATAATGTTGGCCTGGTTGGTTAGGGAGCTCATTCTCAGAGTCGGAAGATAGTGGTTTCGAATCTCGACCTATCCAAAGATCAGTCTTGTTCGCTAATGGCGGGCAGGGCACGTTAAATATGCAATTTCATCCATGTGAAATGATACCTCTGGGGGTGGCAGCCAAGTCTGGAGGTCTTCTGCTTCTAAATTATGAAGATCCACCCACTCTTGGAGCCGCTATGGCACACCCAATGGATACCTCACTATACGGGGTGCCAATATTTGTGCCCCTTGTTATTCTGAAAAGGGGAAATATCTTACTAGTCGGGCGTTATGAACAATAAGCCTTATTGATAACCGTCTTCCAAACGAGTGATCTTCTTTTCGATCATGTGAAACCATGCACTTCGTTAAAAATCATTTTTATCAGGAAAATCCCACTTTTTGTTCGTTTCCATACATACCCGAAATGTTCGATTTTTTGCTTATGTACAAATATTGTCGATAATTGTACTATTTCTTTTTCGTGGCTTCTTTTAATTTTCTTATAACACCGATGCATGATATATCACTCATCAAAATATCTCCTGTGCAGTTTAAATTGAAAACATTTTGTCTACTTAATTGTTTTGAGTAATGTACGTGTATAAAAAGTAAGTTGTTTTCAGATTTAAAAAGATTCTCCGAGTGATAACAAAGTAAGAAAGTAATATTGAACAACAACTGTTGCTATCGGAATAGATTTTCACTTGGAAGGGAGTTAAAAACATTTTTCCAATATTATCTCAGAGTTTTCGAGCAGTAAACTTTTTATGTATTAAAAATGGTGCTTTTTAATTCTTATAAGCAATTGTACTCGCTCAAATATAAATAACTTTTACTTAATAAGTAAAAAATTTCATTCTTCGAAAGAAAAACTAAAATTTTTATGTTTAATTACGTCATCATAAAGGGTGAGTGATGAATGGCTACATATTTATTATAATAATTTGTTGACTTATAAAATTTAATTCGTATTCGAAAGCTAATGTAAGAATGTTATTGTTCTTAAAAGAAATTTATTATTTTATTTAAACGAATGATAATAACAATAACAAGAAAATCGGAAACACACCGTATTTATCCCTAAGAGTTATTTTTGACAGTTTCTTAAATTTGTGAAATCAGAAAGCATTTGGAGCATTTTTTTTTATTTGCTTCAACTAAAACAAGCTTCTTCATGCACGTCTGTGGGGATATGGAGTTTTCAGAGTTTTCTCTCTTGCAACATATGAATATGGCCTACAATCTGCGAAAAATGAATCGATATCCAATTTATGCGGTGGGTATTTAAACGGCTACTGACAGTTTGGTATGTTCAGTACCCATAGTTAAAGAAATAAGTAGAGTAATATTTTTTAAAAAAAATAAAACATGTGATCGAACTAGCAACCACAGATATTTAAGAATCAAAATATAGAATCCTTTCGTCGTTTCTAGAATAGAAATCCCTGATACTTTTTTTTTTATTTGGATTATTTTTGTCCAATTTTTAATTTTAAATGGAAAAATTATTCAATCTTTTTCTCTCAAAATATTAATTGTTTGGTCTTGTATTTATTCCTTAACAAATATTTTGGTTCACATAAAAAAAGTATAATACTACCTCAACTATCATGTATTATTTTATTCGATAATAGTTTTCATATTGTATGAATGAATTTTTATTAAAATTTAATTTTTAAATAAGACATTTTTGTTGCGTGAATCATATATCCTTATTAAACAGTACAATGATATTTACTGGGTAATAAGCATGTATCGATATTATCATAAGCTTATCATGCAGTGAAAATTATTTTTATATATGTTGTTTAAGATAATAAAGGAACCTATATTATGTGTACCTTTTATAAAACCATTAAAACTATTTCAAAGTTTTTTAGTATAAAATAGACATTCGCGAGATATATTTGTATGTCAAGACTTACTGGATTGGGTGTACTACTGCAGCAGTTACAGCTATTCTCATTACAATGTGCAAATAATGTTTTCTTAGTGTAAAAATATAAAGATTTGCATAAAAATGATTTATTAATTACACAGAAATTTAATGTTTTGTTATATTTCCTCTTGAAAAAATGACAGTAATAAATATTGCGAAGAATGCAGTGGCAACTGCCAGAAGAAAGAATGGAACTTTCTAATTATTTTAATTTTAATTTATTTTTACATTAATATTATTTTTTTAATATTTTATTTATTTAATTTAATTTATTATTTAATGTTTATTTTATATATTTATTTAATGTGATGAATTTTAATTAAAAGATTTTTTAATTATTACTAAGAAGGTGAATATCAAAATAAATTGTGAGCTTCATGTTCATTCAATCGAGCACACAAATGTTCGTTACCTCATGATAAGATGGAACAGTTTGTTCTAAGTAAAAAAGAACATAAGAACGATAAAAAAAAAAAAGATAAATAAAAGGAAAACAAACAATCGGAAAACCATGTTATGAATTTTATTTTTATTTCCTTTATTCATTCAATAAACAAACTAGTAACATATCGCGAAAATAATTTTTTAGGATAGAATGTGTTCTTTAAGAACATTGTGATAAAAAGGAACTCAACGAAATTAGTAAATTACCATGAACAGTGAATAATATATAAGATTAAAATATTTAAATACATAAAACTTCTCCCTAATAATACGACGAAAGTAATCCACGAAATTTCCACAATAGAGAGGCCAAGCCCTGGGAGAGATGATAAAGACGAACGTTTTTTGCAGGTCCACATCGCTTTGTAGGAGTCGTGAATGACGTCATAGCCAATAGCGTGCCGTTTCGCACGACAGCTGAATCTTGTTCTTTTTTCTTTTTCTTTTTATTCCTTTCTCTTCTTCCACATTTCTTTTTCTGTTCCTCCTTAGCTACCTAAAATTTTTATATTGGTAGTTCACCGATATCTTTGGTAGGGTGGTTTTTATATGAAAAAATATATGTACATAACGCAAACTGTTGTGGAAGAATAAATTATATAACGCCATGGCTCTTACATTCTGCTAATTCTACTTAAATTTTTAAAAGATAGCTTAATAAATTTTCACTATTTACATATTGTTGATTTTTCTCTCATAAAAAAGATTTAAGTGCATTTTTACCAAAATTTATATCATATTAAATAAGCGAGTTGAATATTTGCAGCATTATATCAAGAAAAGTTCTTAAACTTTTGAGTTATTTTGTTATTTCTGATATACAGAGCAACTTAATACTACTGCTTTTATCTTTTGTTTGCATGTAAGTATTCTTTTTTTGCCATTTTATAGATTTATTTTTCAATAATATGTCAAAAAAATTGAAGTGGCTTAAAATAATTATTAAATTTTAAAAAAATCAAATATGTTGAACAATTTTTATAAAATTTTGAAACATTGGTTTCATGTAAATTATAACAAAAAAATAAGTTATAAAAATTCACTTAGCATTAAAATTCTTTAGTCCTTATAGATCTTACTAGAATTATATAATAGATTTTAGATGACCCTTTGAGGTGAAAACAATATTCAATGTCTAACCAAAAAAATTTTAAAACTAACAACTACTTTCGTTCTCACTAGATGCATTGTACCGCATTTAATATTTAGAAGACTATTTTCAATGAATGGTCGATAAATTTGGTCATTTATCTAGATGAGGGGAAGGCATCGTTGCTTGTTCGAAAAATTGACGTCGTACTGAGATGGCTTTTGCTCGAGGCATTTTCAAAGGCCCTTCATATTTCTCTAGTGGTATGTCATGAAAGCTCAAAAAGGAAATGCCATCTCTGATGTTAACTACATCACACGGCCATAGTAAAAATAGTCGTTTGTACTTGCGAGTGCACATTTATATACATCGGTATTAAAAATTTTAAGGTTTTTTTCTTTGCAATTTTCATTAGATTTTGGATACTATCCAAACTTTGTGAAAAAATCTTCCAGAAAAGCTGATTATTGAAATACTTTACAATTGTTTTAGGTTATTCAAAACACGAAATTATAGGAAATTATTATAATAATTATGGGACTTCTTTGCGGTTTCTTATAACAATAAAAAATGCAGAATTTTAACCGTAATTTTTATATTTCATTATCGGAATCCTCTCATTTTAACAGTTAATTTTTTAAAATTTATTTAAATTATTATGTCATAATACTTATTATGTACTGGTTATGTTTGTTTGTATAAGTTATTCTATTATATAACATTGTTTATTGTTATATTTATATATTTATTGTTTTTCGATTATTTATTATTATAAAACACCAAGCTCTTATATTGAAATTTGGTTTTATTGTTTCATTTTAAAAGCTTTGTATTATATTTGAGATAAAAATTCTCCCCGGCCAGCAAAACTTCTGAAAATTCACTGTAATTCATTACTAATTATCTTAGTGAAATGACATAAAGAATGACCATTGTAAGTGACAGCATTAAAATTTTTCTGTCATTCAGATTCTATTTTAAAATTACATCAATCGAATCAATTATAATGAACCATTTAATTTTTATATACGAATATAGTTCTAATTTTTGAAATCGTCGGTGAGTTGTGATTGGTGGTAGTTTAAAGTATATTACTCACCATGGTGAGCAGAAATGTATTGCAATATCTAGAGCACAATATTGAAGCACATTGGCTTATGGTGCTCACAATAGAAATAAACAACCAAATTAAACTTATGGGATCTGAGTTGTTTTTCGCAATTGTCAGAGTATGTGCATAGGAGTTTTCCTTTGTTTCCTCCCTTGTGATCCGTGAATGCGACCCAGTATCTATGAAAAGACGTGACGCATATTTAAATGCAACAACTTTGAGATAATTAGCTTAGAGCGACAGAAACTGGAAAATTTCCTATATTTCAGCCCGCTTACACAATATCAAATATGTAATAATATTCAATAATTTAGTCATTTCAAATTTCGTTATGCGTATTTGATGCGGGATGGTAAGCAGCATAACGGCCTATGTCTGTTTTAAGGCATTTTAACATCTACCTTCCAGGAAGACTTTTCATCGATAGCTGGCCGTATTTACGTGTCGCAAGGGAGGAAACTCGGAAAACTCCGAGTCTCGGATAGGTGTTCATGCAGAAGCGCAATACATATTCTTTCTTGCTCACCTGTTGCTAGAATTGAGTCCGGAGCTCAGGATAAAAATGCAATTTTCGCTACTTTACCAAAAAGAATATTTTCAAGATACTGCCACTTATCTATCAGTCCTATTTTTTGTTGTAATATTCCCATAAGAATTTAAACATATAAAAATTTATAGAATTAAAATACATAATTGATTGCGATATCTGTGCACGTACTGTAAGAGCATCAAATTTATGGTTATTCTGCTCTGATGTATCCTAATGACTGCGTGATTCCTTTTACCTTGCTTAGAAATCATTTGATTACTTATCATATTTCTTTTAATTATCTTTTATAGATAGACACGAATAGTTTTGAAATACATTTTAGAATTATTTTATTAAGTACTTAATAAAGAAATTGTTTCTGAACTTTTCCAGGATGCAACAAAATATGCTGTATCTTTGAGTTACTTTTCAAAGATACAGCAAAATAGTTTGAAATGTTTCTGAATTTTTAACTAAATTAACAAAATCATATCGACACAAAATGTAATGTGGTGTAGTAAAATCTAACAACTAAAAAATATTTTAATTTTGTAGCTGCTACAATTACTGCTATCTTCCCTGTAAAACCTAGTGTAGATGGCGCTAGGCCGCGATAATAAATCCATTCACTTCTTATTATGTATTTTTTTTAATTATTTATTTTTTTAATTTGTAGTTGCTGCTGTTTCTGTTATTAGTACGGTGATGTAATTATTATATTTGGAAATAAAGTAGTTATAATTTAATTTTTCTTTAAATCAGAGTATAATCTCAAAATCTGCGATACAATAGGTTCAAATTACAATTAATAATACATAGTTACCTAAAACAAATTTTAATTTGCTTAAGAAACATTTTACATATTTTAATACAATTTAATTCAATTAGAAAAAATATTATTATTAGAAAGATTTGGATGATTTAGTAATTTATGATGAAGATTTAAACTTATATAATGTGTGTGTTCCTAAATTCAAAATTAAATATTTTAGAATTGAAGCAAGTTTGCTTTGGTTTGGCAAGCAATTTAGCTTTCTTGATTTTTAATGAGGAAACTAAAAAAAAAAAAAAAAAGTTGAATTCGTTTAACCATAAAAATTTCATAAAAAATATTTATGACAAGTAGCATAGATCATTTTTCAAGACTTTGATGCAGAATTCATTGGAATCATGCTGTATTCTTCGATGGAACACATAAGACAGAAAATTTCAAATTTCCCTTTAACAAGAAAGGGCAAAATTAAAAAAATTAAATTCCGATGAAAATGCACTCATTGAATCACACTTTGAGTTCTTTAATAGGAAAACTATTTTTCCAACTAATCACGTGAAAAAAGAAGAAATTTGATTCATCTCAAAAGAATATCAAAATAAGGACTAGAAATAGATATAATAGCCTAAAAATTGATGTTATATCATATGGTTGATTTTTTTTAATTAAATTAACGGAATTAAGCCTAGCATTGTCTGGAAATTTACTAATTTTATGTTCAAATAATTATAAAAAAATAATCAGCTGTAAAGGTATAAAATTTGTGTAAAACATAAAATCAATTTTAAAAAATTCAATTTTAGAAATTAATTTTCAAAAGATAATGAATATAATTTTTTAAAAATAATCACTTATACATTTCCTTTGATATCAAATGAAAACAGAAGTTCTTCTCTAATATAAAGATAGTTTAGTAACAATCTTTTACGCGAATGTTTTTTGTTTGAATAGAATAATATACTATTTTACTAGTAATATGTACTTACAAATCGGTTATTAAAAATTCCTTAATTATTTTTGAATTTATTCATAATTAGTTTTTATTTAAAAACTGTTATGCTTTCATAAGAATATTGGAGGAAGGAGAAAGCATATTATTGGAAAATTTCGCGCAAAGGTGGATTAGATGTCAGCAATAATAAGTTGCTTAAGACAATACTAATTCCTTAACTGTTTCTAATTTTTAATATTTTTTATGTAAAAAAATATTTGTATTTGAAAAGAGCGTTGCATTAATGATATGAACGCATAATTTCAAATATCTAAATAAAATGCTGCAGTGAAGTGATGTTAATTTTTGAGGAGAGACATGATGTGTACCTAAATAGTGATACGAATAACTAACTGACTTTTGCCATTATCCCCCAACATACAATACATTGCTCATTGAATCGTTTATTAGAGTGTGTGTGTGTGTGTTTTTTTTTTTTTTCTTTTATATCTTTTGTAATTTTTCATATACTTTACATGCTAATGACATTTTAGATACAATTATATATTATAGAAAATCATGTGCTGATCATTTCTAATTATTAACATTTTATTATAATTTTCACTAGAATTACTATAAACACAATGTTTATTTAAAACTCAAAAATCTTGTACGTATTTAAGAAACTCTAAAAAAATAATCTGACATTTAATATGGTATTAAATTAATGAAATTATATGAATGTAAAACTATTATATATTTTTTTTAGAATTTAAACACAAATTATAAAATTAAAGACAGAACAAACTTTGAATTCGAATACATAAAATTATTATATATTGGAATAAAAATTTCGAAAATTTATTAAAAAAAAATCCTTTGCAAATCCTTTTGCGATATCACATTATACTATTCGTATATATAAATTTATTGATACCCTATCAAATATAATAAAAATATTCATCGTTAATTTTGATTATATGATCACCTTTTTCACTTTAAATACATTATTTCAATTTTTATAAAGCCAATATTAAGAAAATTTCACAATTTACATGTAAGTAATTATTAAATGATATTAAAATTGACACAAAAATAAAAATTATAAAAATTTTAATCTTGTAAGAGAGAGAGAGAGTTGAACATATTTTCAAGGTTAAAAAATAAATTAATTTTGATATTTATTTAAAATTTTAATTTTAAATCATTGGCTTTCAAAAAAAAATGAAATTTATTTCTGTAATTCACTGACTTTTGGAAATTTATTAAAGAATTTTGCATAAAACTTATAATTTACAATTTTCTTACATTTTTTTAATAATATAAATTTATAAATCACATAATTATGACTACATAATTCAAAATTAAAAATATGTGTGATTAAAAACCCCTTTCTTCGAAACTTCAATTCTTCCGAAACTCTTAAGAGGTTTTAAACATAAACTTGTGTGTTTCGCCCATCCGTAATTTGGCAAACCTGTTGCTTCTTATGATAATCTTGTATTTAATGTTCTATAAACTTTCAGAAGTTTATTTTAAAATTTTACCAAATTAGAAAAATATGCATAAATAGAACAATGAATAAGCACTTCTGTCTTCATTGTTACTTAAAACATTTTAAAATCACAATAATTGTAAAATTAACTAAAATATCATCAAATATTGATTGACGAATTTTAGTTCTTGACTTAATGTCCTAGAACTAATCATAAACGTTTTTTTTTATTTGTATTAGCATATTTGGCGTAAGTATACATAAGTAATCACCTATTTATTTTTATTCTTTTAACTAACAATCATGAGAAAATCTTAATAGATAACGCAGTGAACTGCTGATCTTGAACCTTTGTTATTGATATAGATTCAAAAATTTAAGAATTTTCTTATGCATATTTGAAATTTTGTTTAGTGTACAGGAGGAAAAAGATAAAATACAGCTTCATTCCATTCCGAAACCAAATTCTCGCTCATTTTCTGGTGAAATAGAATTAAGATACAGTTGAATGAACGAACTCTAACCATGTGAAGCTTCGTTTCACCACAGCATCTTTAAAACTACTTCTTTTTTTTTTTCCTCAGAATGTCGCCATTTTGGCATGTGGTTCTCCAATGATCGCCAATTCACAATTTGCTTAAAAAATTATATTAGTCACGAAATTTTTTTTTATTTTTTAAATTTTATTAATAATAAATGGATATGAATTGTAAATGTACAATACATATCCATTTATTATTTGTAATTTTAAATTAAAATTTGAAGAAAAAATATATTCGTACTGATTATAAAAAATTATGCATACAAAAGAGGAAATCAAAACTTGGAAGAAGTGAAAAAAACCGTAGAAAGATAAAAACTTAGTTTATTAGTTACTTTTTATAAACAAGTGCTAAGATTTAAGGATTGTGAATTATGAGTCATTTTAGCATCTACTCATAAGGTGGGAATCAAATCCATGAATTATTGAACTGAAATGAAGATCACTAACGTAAAGCAGAATAACTTTCATCAAGTAGTCCGGCTAATGATGGTTGCTATAGTAACAAGTACTATTTATTTCAAATGGAGGTTAAGGGTGTTATGAATTGGCGGAATTTAGGGTAATACGTCATATTATTACCTATATGTACAATAAGGGGAAAATAATTCTATTTTCTGTCTCCTGTAAAAAATAGAACGTGTCTTGTTTCCATGGGTACAACCAGGCACAGACAAAGCTTTGTTAATTGTTCCCTTGGTAGACAGACAATAGTTAGTAAAGCTAAATTTCAAACTCTGCTTTCGACCGAAGCCGTAAATCTCGGATTCAGAACCTTATACATATTTACCAACAGACTTTTATTTATTTTCAATCGATTGTTTCATAGTTATTCAGCCATTGCAAAATGTGAAATTAATAAATTAGGTTCACAAGACAAGCTTCTGGGACATTTGAGAGGAACCCATCTTTTTATATTATACCACACTGGAAAAGATTAACTGGACCCTGGGAAACATTTAACATGCATAAGCTTTATCAATACAATGATAATTCCGTAGAGTCAAATATCGAACCCATTACCTTCTGAATAAGAGAATATTTTTGGCTTTTTCCCTGGAATGAACTTCTCAGAGCATTTTGGTCAGTTCTGTAAATCTGAAAATGGTCTCCGATTTTTTTATATCTTTATTTTGGAGTTTTCGTAGTTTTGTCTTTCGTACAATTATATACATTTGCTTAATATTTCGAAAATATTCTTTTTGTTTAAGCCTGTAGAAGGTAAATTCCCAAAGCTAGAATCGAACCAGCGAACCTAATCGAAGACAAATGTGATACGAAAAGCCTAAACACACTAGTTAATACACTAGTTACCAAAAATCATGGAAAAATCACAAAAATCGCAATAACTTTCCCAGAAATTAGCAAATCTTAATGAAATTTGAATATTTTGGTAAGTAAAAGGAGTTAATCCTTCTTTGCATGTTTTCTTTATTGGTGAAATAAATCAAGTTGATATAATTCATGTTCAAAATTAAAGGAAAAATGGTTAAAAAAATCTTAGTATATATTTATAGTATAAATTTAGCAAAAAACAATATGCTAAATATTTCCATCATCATCCAAAGTTAGATCATTAGCTTAGTACTAAATAGAAATAAAAGAGGAAAATAACAGAAACACGTGTTACAAACCTTTCTTCCACTCATTTTCAATTTTTTAGCAATAGAAACTCTAATATAATAAAACAAAATTATAAACGAAATCATACGTTTATTGCAACTACAACAAACTGCGGAATGAGACAACTTTAAGCTCGTTTCACTGATAATGACACTTGTTTATTTTTGACAGCTATGTTTCTTTTTATGCAATGGACATTAAAAAGGTATCCAAACACGATAAACTTAAAGTAAACTTGTTCTTTTATATAATTTTTGGGCATTATAGGTTATGATGGAAATTTCCACCATTATGCAAAGAAGGGTTAAACAATATGACATGATGCAAAATAATGGCGCTGCTGTCGGTCATACGTCATATACGAGGAACATAAAAATTAATATCTCAGAGCAAAGCAAAAATAAAGTTAGACATCGCAAAATTGTAACAATGGCCTCCGGGTATCATTTGAACAAACAACTTCGATGGCGAGCTATTTGAAAGTTATAGAAGTGGCTAGATTTTTAAATGTGAATCCGTCTGGAATTCATAGACTTTGGTAGCAAATTTTAATCATGGATTCGACATTCAGGAGGTCCATCCAAGGACTACCACGAGTGCTGATGACCGATATTTGTCATTAAGCACTCGAAGGAATAGAATAGCAACTCCGGCTGAACTCAGATATTATCTCACTGCAAACTTCCGAATATTGGTATCCAGATCAACCGAATGTGGTCTTTATGCAAGACGGCCAGTCATTTGCCTCCCGCTCATGTCACGCATAGGTGGGGAAGTTTGCAATGGGTACGTCAACATGTCCACTGGACGCGTAATCAGTGGGGGCTGTTCTCTTAGCCGATGAGTCCAGGCTCAGCTTCGAAAGCGATAATAGACGCATTTTCATTTGGGGATAATCTAAAATTCGTTTTCCTCCGTCAAACATCCGTGAAAGTGATACATATGGAACAGGTAGCGTCTGTGTTTGGAGTAATATCTCTTTGGGTGAGCGCACAAACCTCCATGTCTTCTCCAGTGGAAATATTGATGATCACGCCTTTAGAGATGACATCCTGAATGCTTATATGCTCTTTATGCCGGGAGTAATAGATGAAGTTTTCACACTAAAAGATGATAATGCGAGGCCACACAGGGTGGATACTTATCTTGGACCTAAAACAATTGAGCGCATGCTGTGGCCAGCTAGATCACCGGACCGTAACCCAATCGATAATGTTTGAGACGTTCTAGGACGACGTAAAGTTGCTCACATTCTCCTTTTAGTTACATTGGAAGAGCAATGCTTGCAGTTCCTGCACAATTAATGGACCGCATAATTGAGAGCTTCAAACATCATTGCATGTGCTATATTGCTTCTCGGGGGGGATCATACCCATATTAAAGGTAACTTTCCTATACCAAACTTACACCTCCCGTTTGTTCAATGTATATATATATATATATATATATATATCCAACATTTTATAATACCATAGTTGTCTGATTTTTTTATGCTATTTGTGTTAAATAATGTTTATAAGTTTCATTAAATTCTACTCATAACTTTTCATAACTTAATTTTTGTGATTTTTCCTTAATTTATGATAAACGGTATATCTCCAAAAAGATGTAGTGATTAATATCCTTCTGTGGTAAAGAAGCAAGAGAATGCCAGCATGGAGGTGGACCTCGTCATTAAATCACATCTAGGATAAATTCGGATGAAAACAGCAATTCAAAAATGGCGTGAGTTTTCTTTATGTCCAATGTCTCACATACAAGTTTTCCACTTTAGAAAGTTAGACCCGAAGAATTACGTTCAGTTCTTGAACAGAGAAAAAAAAATAATTGCTTCATTTTCCATAGTATATATTCTACACAACCCCAAGAAAATGCTTCCCTAATATCTATTTTGTTTAACTCATGCATTATTCCTACTATGTTAAAATAGTCTTCATGATCACCTTGAAGATATAGTTCTGGGCCTACAGATCTTCAGAATTTATCGAAAAAAATTGCTTATGAAAGCATGATTTTTTATGTTTAATCGAAAATTCTTTATAAGAGGTTTATGGATTTTTTATAAGCTTCTCATTCCGGCTCACATATTTTACATATTTAAGGAAAAATTCTGATTAAAATAACTATCTAAAAGTATCTTTAATAAGACCATAGATAGTTTCATTTTTCCTAAAAATCTGTATAAGATTGCTAGAGTTCTTTATTTAAAAATTCTTTTTTTAGAATTCTAGAAAAATTTTTTTAAGATTATATTTTTCTATAAATGAAATATTGTATCTGACACAAATGTGTGAAAGTGTGAGAGAAAAGTTTTTGAGTTTCACTAAAAGCTTTTTTTTAAAAAAGCATAGGAGTGAAATCGAAATTGATTGTTCATTTCTTTTATAAAACTATGTGTGTTTTTCGAAGCTATTTTATAATATATGACGTCAAAATTTAACAGTACTTAAAAATAAGTAAAAATATTTAAAAAAATATAAATCATTTCTCAAAAAAATACACATTAAACTGGAAAAAAAAAAAAACACAATATTTAGCAGTCTATATTTTTTTATTTTTGATTTTAGAAGCAAGAATGATTAATTTTCTTACATAGAAGCCGGATAATTTATTTATTAAATTATTCAGCATCATTTCCAGTTGCATTTTTTGCCAATTCAAGCTATCACAGCCTTATAATTTTGAAATATGATCGAATGATGAGGTCGACTACTGAGCTGACTCCCTCCTCTCATTGGCATATCATACTAACATGCCACTGAAACATGAAAAATTCTTAATGTGAACAAGCCGTCTTACCACTAAATATTTCTGGTCAGATATCGAAGAAATTTATTCATAAAAATATGAATTACTTAAAAAATTGTTTTCCATTTTCATTTTACAGAAATTTTTTTCTGAAAATGAAATTTTATTCTTATCTCTGAGTTGGAACCGCGTAAAGCGATCTGTCCTGCATTGAATTCATCAAATTATATGTGTTTCAGATGTAAAATTTTGAACTTTACTTTCATTAATAAAAACTAAGCAATACCGTATTAACAAGACTTTTCTGAAAAAATGTGAATGTTATTTATTAATAATGTGAGACTTTTTCTCATAAACAAAAGAAAATGCATTTTGTCCTTGAATATGGCTATTTGTTTAGACATTATTTTGGTGCGACACACAATATCGTGTTATCAAAAATAACAGTGTTGGTTAGAATTTATTATGTAAAATAATTTTAGACCAATTTTTTCAGATTAGATGAACTTCGTTCATTTGGCCTTTAAACCAAACATGTGAGATTTTTAGATTCACCATATTGTTTAAATCCAGTAATACTTTAATATTTTTACTTTATGAATTCTTCATGGAGTAAAAGTTCAAAAACTTCATGAATTCATTTGCAAAAAACATATCTACAAAAGATGTATGATTGAAAATCTCATTTTTCGCCATATTTTTTACTATTAAATAGCAACATTTCGGTCTCTAAAACAATTTTTTACGATATATTATTGAATTTTAATTAACTTTTAACTATTATTTTTAATTTCAAACTATTATTCATAAAATCAAGTTTAAGTTAGGATTGTACTATTCACAGATATCGGCTTCGATTATAGTTACAGTTGGACAACGGGAGACAGGTGGTTCATTTCTGGGTGTACAACTGTCAGGGTGGGTGCATCCGAGTTTTCCGGGTTTCTTCCTTTGCAGAATGCTATTCTAAATTTTTCCGTAAAAACAAATCAAAAGCAAATGCCTCACAACAGCTTTTATCGACTATTTGGTGACATAAGAAGAGAAAGTTGCATAATTCTTTTTTTTTCCCCCACTTATCACATTGTCATAATATTTGATTCCAAAAAAGTTACTCTCTCATAAAATGACAAGTAGACGTGCCTCAGAAAATTTATCTTTATCCAGTTTGGTCCATTTGCCTAAATTGAGAAAAGTTTCCACCAATCTTTCTCTGTTTCCATGGAAACAAGATACATTCGAATTTTGTTAGAAGGAACCAGGAGAGACGCATCGATTTTACCAAAGCGCTTTGAAAATAACATGAGGTTTGCAAAATATCACCCCTTCATAATATTCTTAATCCCCATTTGAAATGGATAGTTCTTGTTACTAAAGCAACCGTCACAAATCAGACTACTTTACTGAAGTTATTCTTGTTATAGACAATACGCAGACTGTAGTCTGCCATAAAAGAACAGAGATTTATTTTCTGGTAAAGGCAAGTTCAGCTAGTTTGCAGTTGCTAGAAACAGTTATAAATGGTTTCCAAATTATCATTTTCAGCAAAATATATCTGACTGTAGTGGTCAATAGCTTCCAAATTATCCTCCTAAGGCCCAAAAAGGCTAACGGGCTTAGGTTACTAGTAAAATCTATACGATTCCATTTTCACTAGTTAAATTTAACCATACAGTCGAAAAATATCATGTTGAAATATAGCAAAGAAATAATTTCTTTAAATATATCTTGGAAAAAATTCTAATTTCTGATATATGATAATTGAGGAGATGTGTGTTTTAGGAAATATTTTAATGCTATATAAATTTACTTTTGTAAAATTATATATCAATTTTAATAAAAAAAATTAGTTCTAAATCGGATTAATGAAATCACAGAATTTTAAATGCTTTTTATAGTTTTTTTCAGGCGGAAAAACATGTTCTTATCCATATTTTTTCTCGAAATCTCGGGTCACTAATTCCGAACTAAATTTAGTAATGAATTTAACACCGTTTCCTGGACTGGCTAAAGCTATTGGGGGACATTTTATCGGCCACAGCTGAATTGTCATCTGGGAGGACTTTTCGTGGCCATACTCACGTGTCTCAAGGGAGACAACCAGTAAAACATCCTTCCCAACAGAGGTACAACATCTTTCTCCACAGATCGAATCCGGAATTTTATGCTCTGAAGAATCCTATCCTTGAACTAAATATTAGCACTCGATGATTTAATTTTAGCATCAATATAAATAACAATTAAGATTTAGGTTATTGCGATACTTTTTCTAATTCTGACATCCAAAGTAGCTAATTTTTAACTCGTAATTTTTAATCAAAGACAAGCATCGAAATACGCATCTGAGAAGACGCTCTTTTTCATACAAACGGTGGAATTCACTGTTATACTTTCTGGTCAATCTATGGCTGATTTCGAAACAGCTAGAAAAAAAAAATGAAACGTGTTTCTTTTTTTTCTCGAGTGCCAGCCAGGCTGGCAATATGGAGTGCGCTGTCACTTTTTCCAACTGAACCATAATTTGGTGTGAAGTCCAACTTCCCCAGTACACACATATCATAGGCACCCGTTTATAGGGTAGGCAATCATTCATACAAGGAAAGGACAAAGACAAGAGAAAGAGAGAGTATCCATGTCCGAAACTGGATTCAAACCCAGGACCTCCCTATCAGCACACTGACCACTAGGCAGGGTGGGCGGCAACCTGTTTCTTTCTTCGCACAAAAGCGAATCCTTTCATTTTTGAAGATTAATTCAACCGGGATCTGCAAATGATGAAACTAAAATAGATTCCAAACTATGGCAAACAACTGCAGCCGAATTAATAGTCAAACATACGAATTAAAGTACTTTGGAAATAGACATTGGAGTGGTGACACCACTTTGAAAAGTACATAAATATTATGTACTTTCTGAGTTCCGTCTTATGACAGTAAAATGCTATTTAGAGAGAGAGGCTCCAAGCTCGAGTTTAGCCACAGTTCAAAAAAGAGATCGAGGCTACTGTATGTATGCTTTATACATGTACATTTTTCTTTGTTGTATTTACGAATTTTTCAGAATTTTCTAAAGCCATTTTGATATGGGAAGAAAAAATTCTAATGCTTTTCAATGTTTTTTTTTTTATCAAAATACAGCAAAATTTGTTTTTACGAACCTCTATTTTAAGAACAAACACGTTTTCATGAACTAATGGTTAGTTCTTACCCTGACACCATAGACATTATGATAATTTTAATTCCCTTTTAGAAACAAAAATTTAAATAAAAAATCTCTTTTTTTGCAAACTTTCTTTTCTGACAAAACAATTTTTTTCTCGTTTTTCAATATTTTTTATGATTACTTTTTAAATGACGCCTGAGAACTCAATTCATTCTTGAACAACGAAGCGACTTGTGCAGGCATTCCAGACAATATGGGAATAATAATCGAAGATATCAGACATTTTATGGATGGAAAAGGCCAGTGATGCCACCGAATCCAACTTCAATGTTTCCCATACTTAAGGGCACAGAGAATGGAGGAGAGGGGGAATTATTCTAGAAAACTCTGGAAGTAGACGAAAAAATATTAAAGACAAAATTTGCCAAATATTATGGAATTTCAAAGAAAAACCTCTCGACAATTTTAAAAACTTGAAAATAATTTTAAACCAGTGAAACAATGTCTTCTATTGGTATGAATCTTATTTTGCATGTGTTTCTTATAATGCATTGAAAATAATTTTTTTAATAATACTTTATTTATGAAGAAAAAGTAGTTTGGTGAAAAAAATCATATATTAATAATCTAATGAAATATTTTTATATTTTATGAACATTTTTTTACGAACTGTTTTACTGATATCTACGTGTTCGTAAAAACGAGCTTCTACTGTAATAGACATATTTCTCAAAATGTTTGAGTATACAAAGCTGGAAAGATTTTTTAACAGTATCATTTGTTAGAAAATATGATAATTTTTCTAAACAGTTCTATAAAAATTTAGCACAGTTTTAAAATTTTATGAGAAATTAAACATAAAAGTATTTTTTGCTTGTAAATTTTTAATTCTGAGAACCCATTTATTCACATTGGATTTCATATATCATCTTTCTGTGCATTTTAAGAAACTTATTTTATAGAATATGTTCCTTTATTTAAAAAAAATCATGGAGTTAATGGACACGCAAAACAAATTGTATTTGCTAAATGAATAAAAGAAATTGGGAATTATATTAAAATTTTTGTAGGCATGGTTAAAAACAAATCTGATTAACGATAAAAAAACTATAGAAAACTTACAAACAAAACATGTTTACAACAACTTACTTACAACAAAACATGTTTCAGAAAAATTTTTTTTTTCTTTTTTTGTTGAAATTCAAATTTTTGTTCCACACATACTTACTATCTTGTATGTTCATATCTTTTAACTCTGTTTTTTAATAATTTTTTAAAGTTTACGTGAAAAATATTATAAACAACGTAAAAATATTTGTAAAATATATCATACAAAAATCAAATTTATGTAAAATTACTATTTAAATACTTAAATGTTATTAGAGAAATTGAGATTTCGGTTTCTTTACATCATCTTTTATATATCTTAATTAATTTTAGTTTTTTATCCTTAATTGTGTCATTTATATATATATATATATATATATATTAGGTTGGGGAAAAAGTTATCCATTATTTTTTCGGTAGACGTCTGTAGTGATCGCTATCTCGTGAGGTATCTATCAAACAATTTCAAATTTATGCTCATTGGAAAGGTGACATTTGACACTAAAATATTCTCTTGCGGTTTTTTGTTTGATTAATTCAGTTATGAGTACAAGGTTTTAAAAATAGAAGACAACAAACAGAAAAATCGATACATTTTAGTTTTTCATTTAAAATGGCGAAAATGCTAACCAGGTGGCTAAAATTGTGAAAGTTGTTTATCGTCCTATATATGACTGTAACAACCAGTTACGCACAATTTTAGTTTCATCGATTCCGTTTGGGTGTTTGGGTGCTAAAGATGCACCTCGCATGGATACGACATCGTCGAGAATGTCTATAAAATATCAAAAATTATCAAACTTGACAGCATGTCAGCAGTCGTAGCTTCGCACAAGACCTAAAAATCTACATGAAAACTGTTTTAAACCTTTTTACAATGCGAATCTGAAAGAAGTTACAAAAAGTTAACGTAAAAATAATGGATTTCTTTTTCCCCAACCTAATATATATATATATATATATATATATATATATATATATATATAT
>JAPDSC010009445.1:34210-74506 GCA_026290005.1 Latrodectus geometricus | reverse complement strand
ATAATTGCTAAAAATTGCAAAGAAAAAGTTAAATATCTGTAGGAATGACAAAAGTTTTTAGTTCCAAAACTGTTGGCATATGGTTATTAAACTTTGATTGTGATGCCCATTTTTCAAATTTCAATTGCAATTTTTAGATTTTTTAAAAATTATCTTCAATTTTAAATAGTAATATTCAATTTTCAACTAGTTTTTTCTATGTTAATCTATTCATTCCATGCTTTTTTAAAAATCATGTTTTCTTTTTTTTTTCCCCATTTTTAGAACCAACACGTCCACGGAGATCTGCAACTACAACAATTTTTGAATCCACTCAACACCATCCTCGCCCACCTCGAGAAAGAGAAAGCTTTAAAATTAAAACTACTGCACATCGGAACCATATTTACCGAAGGTAAATTTAAAAAAAAAAATATCTTTAATTTATTCATTTACTTAAGTAAGCTATTTGTTTTAACCTTATATTTGATGCGTTACTTCCTTTATATGGTATTTGAAAATTACATAAATCTTTAAAACAAGATAAAAACTTTGTTGCAAAAATTTTTGATTTATACCGATTTCCTGGTGATTTTATGTTTTTATTTTTATTCAACTTTAAAATGTGGATATTATTGAAAACTATATCATTGCTCTCAAATTATAAAAAGCTCTTTATAAATTTTTTTATAATACTTTGAGTTGAAAGTTATGTAAAACATTTGCTTAAAATATTTAATTTATTATTATTATTAAAAATAAGATAAAGATGTTGATACATTGTTTTGACCCCTAAACCAATGACTATTTTAATACGTTAAAAGGAACTGCTTTGATATACCCCTCCAAATTGGTAATTTGGTGACTTTTTTTTTTCACCAAGCAAAATACCTGTTTTTGGCGCCTTTTTTTTCTTGCCAAGATGGATTCTCACTTAATATAAATAATTAATAACAAAAAGAAAACTTTAAAGAAAAAAACTCAAAAAATGGTACAAAATACAAGAAAATACTAAATTTGACAACAGCAAAAACCTAAAAGCTGAAAAAACCTAAATTGGCAACACCAAAATAAGAAACAGCAACCCTAAAAAATCTGTAGGAAGTTCCAGGTTTGGCGCTTAATTTTTTTTTGGGGGGGGGGGGTGTATATCAAAGTTGTTCTAGTTAAAATAAATATGATTAATTTTAAATTTCTATTCCAAGCTGTGATATATTACTGAACAGAAAACATACTTGTGGTGTATTTTGTAAATTAAATTTTCAATTTATTAGAAAATTAAGTAATAGAAAAGCTTAATTATTTAAACTTATCATCAACTATTGATATAAAATAATAAGTGCTGCTAAGAATAAAAGTTTTCATAATAAATAATAGATAAAATAATTGTCCTTTTATAACATATCCTTTTGTCATGTAATTCATAAATTACATTCATTGCATAGGGAATTCTAAATGTCTTTCATTTCATCAAAAAAGAGTCATATTTGTTTTGATTTTTTTTTAAAAAAAAAAGAGACAGAAAGAAATTTTTAGGTTATATAAATCACTTGATATGTGAAGCATTAATTTCTTTTTGCATTATTATCGCTATATCTGTTACTGTAATTATCACTTTTGCAGAACAGAAAATCTGAATCATTCTTTCACTTGAAAAAAATTATTAGTAAATACATTATTATTATTTTTATTATTTTTTAGAAAAAAAATCAGTTTTTGACTATTAAATAGTATTATATTCATAAGTTTTGAATAAAATATAAATGAATTAAATTTTTGGAGGCCCGAGCATTTGAATTGGTTCATACTTAAGGTTTTGCAGAGCTTATGTTGTTGCATAAAGATATGGGGATATGCTTTGTTGTGTTTCAAGCTGCCTCTTACCTAACATTTATTTGTGGTGTTTATTTTAAAGTATGTACTGTGTTTGCTGAACTAGCACTTTGGCCTTTGGATCAATAATTTGTGGGTTCCAATTGCATCTTAGGCACAGATGTCTTTAGTTGTTCAGAATTTACCTTAAACTATTGGTCCCTCTCTAATTAGCCCTTGTGAGCAAAAAATGACCTTTGAGTGACGAACCAACCTCTAATTATGTACTGAGTTCAGGAGTTTGTATTATTGTTTATTTTCTATATCAGTGATTAAGTGTTCATTTCAAGTTTCGTCAAAAATTATAGTTTTTTTGAACTCACAATTGTAAAGATTTACCTTTATTTACAGTACACCTATCAACATTATCATCACTGTTAACACCATTTAAACATTAATTAATCTAGGTAAGAGATTTTTTTTTTTTTTCAGTTGTTAAAAATTTGATGTAACTTGCATTCACATAGCAGTAAACACATATCTCTACATACTTCCGCTTTTCAAATATAAAGTATTTCATTTACATTGTACATGTATATGTGCATTACATTTTGATGTATAGGTAAAATATTTATGCAATTATAGAGTAAGTAAATATTTTTTTATATGTATTAATTCTCATGACTTTCTTGTTATAGCATGTAATATTGTTAAAATAAACTAATGCCATACTTTTTTTAAAGAAAGCGACATGCCATTCATAGTTCCAGTAGTAGTTCTAGTGATGATGAAAGACACTTTGAGAAACGAAAATCAATGAGTCTAGCTAGAGCTAGAAATAGGTATCCATAAATTTTTTTTCTTTTCAAATAGTTATATTTAATATGTAACTGTAATTCCTTCGATCTCATTTTCAAACAAATGCATGATTCTAGAGTTTCAAACAAATATTTTTATTATATTTAAGGTGCCTTCCTCTCAACTTTAATGAAGATGATGTGACAAAAGGAATTGTTCGAGATCGAGTTATGATAGGAAGTAGTTTAGCCGATATTGATCCAATGAGCATAGACAAAACAGTAATATATATTCCTTTCTATATCAGTTTTATATACTTAAAATAGTTATGAAAACATGTGTGCAATATAATTGTTTATGTATTTATTTTATGCTTATGTATTTTAATTTATTATTTTAAGGTATCATTTGATCTTGTTGGTGGATTAGAAAACCATATTCGCTCTTTAAAAGAAATGATATTGTTTCCCTTAATGTACCCGGAAGTTTTCCAAAGATTTAAAATTGCTCCTCCTAGGGGAGTTCTTTTTTATGGGCAACCAGGTAAAATTGTTTTTGTTATGTTAGTTTTTTAACATATCTTCATAAAATGAGAAATATTTAATTTGCAATCACATTGACACTAAGTGATTGCTTCCTGTATTAGTTTTGTCTGAAAATTTTCCTATGTAATTAAATTTTGTAAAAACATCCAGTCTATCTGAGGTTTTCTAAGTGAATAAAACTCAATACTATATTCTTTGTATATATCAAATTATTTTATTATAAACAATAGTTTTTGACATTATATTATCATTTTATTGCTAAAAATTGTTAAGATTTATCCATATTAAATTGAAGTTTAACCAAGCATGAAATCAAATTTCAAATGCATATATTATCCTTTTCTCTTTCATTGGAAAATTTAGCTGTTTGGAGGTCTCCTTTTTAAAATCTGTTGTAAGTGCATAAAGTGGATAAATATCTAAAAGAAAAGATTTTATTATTATTATTTTTTTTTAGAATATTAGTTGAAGTGATTTTTTAACTAAATCTAATCATTTAAATTTATGCTAAAAATGTTAAACGTTTTAAATTATCCAGTTTTTTTTTTTAACGTTTCTTGTATTGTTGTAATTATTTTAAGTATTTCTTTTTTATTTTAAAAAATGAGACATTGGGATATAATTATTTAAAAGATCCTATTTTTAAAATATTTTCTTTATTTTGAATAAAAAATTGTTAAGTGATGAATTTTTAAAACACTAATGTTATTTTAAATCATTCTTTAGAAAATATGTGTTATGTTTCTTAAATATTTTAATATTACTTATTTCAATAAATAAAAGGTTATATATTCTAAACTTTAATTTATATTGATTATAAAAAAATAATCTTTTTCAAATATATAAGTACATAAATTGAAAAATATTTAAGTGCAACTCTTTTATCACAAAAATCAATTCAATTTCTATATTCAATTTAATTCAATGCTTATTTTCTGCCCTATTTGTTGTAGCATTGTGGATAAATTTCTTAAGTTTGATAGGTTGACAGCTTGGTTATTTTATAAACATTTTTTTCTGTTATCCAGTTTTCTATTTAAAAGAAATTTGCAATATTTTATGAAACAAGAACTTCAGTTTATATATATATATATATATATATATATATATATATATATATATATATATATTATGTAGGTTATTATAGAGCCTAATGAATATAAAACTTCTCCAAATATTCTTATATGTAAAGTAAGTGCAATTTTCTTTTTTTTATTATTATTAATATCTAAATTTAGTATATATATAAGACAACATTTAACCCAAAGTGAAAGAAATAAATACTATTTTTTTATTGGACGTACAAGTTACTGTCAAGTATTGTAAAAAAATTTATTCACTTACTTTTTCATTTTTTTTTTCTATGATTTCATTTGAATATTAAAAGGTAAGACATTATTTTTAATTTTAAATATTTAAAAGTTATGTTTTCTAAATATTTATATAGTTGTGTCATCAAATATTCTTCAGGATTTATTTGAATGACAGAAATCTGTACTTGTTATTTATTTGTAAAACAGTTTGGATTAGTTTAAAAAATGTTTTATCTTCAGGAACTGGTAAAACTCTTGTTGCTCGTGCTCTAGCAAATGAATGTAGTACTGGAGATAAGAGAGTTGCGTTTTTTATGAGGAAAGGAGCTGATTGTCTGAGTAAGTGGGTTGGAGAATCTGAAAGACAACTGCGATTATTATTTGATCAAGTAAGTATTTAATTCAACATGGAAGATTTCTAAATCGTATTATGTATCTTAATTTTATAAATATAAAATTGAAATATTCATGCTAGTTTACTTAAAATTTAATGGTCCATGTTAATTAAAAATTTATAAACTTTTCTGAAATAAGCTTATCCACTACAGATGTGATAATTATTCTTTGTGTGACAATAATTCATTTAAATGTAATTTTATGATGTCAAAACATTTTTGTTGTGTTTCAAAAGCTAGAATTTGTGTTAAACTAAAACTTCTGTCAATTTATTTAAAAAATTATATTTCTCTTTTAAATGGAATTTTTTTTACATTATGTTTTGTTACTTTAATATTTTATATTTTTTCATTGTCTAGGCATATACTATGAGGCCTTCAATAATTTTTTTTGATGAAATTGATGGTCTTGCACCTGTGCGTTCCACTCGGCAAGATCAAATTCACAGCTCGATTGTATCAACATTACTTGCACTTATGGATGGTTTAGATAATCGAGGAGAAATTGTTATAATTGGTGCTACTAATCGTTTGGATGCTATTGATCCTGCTTTGCGACGACCTGGCCGTTTTGACCGGGAATTACTTTTTCCATTACCATCCTATCAGGTATTTAAATGAGCAATTTGAAATTGTGCATGTATAATTACTACAAGTTTACTAATAAGAAAAATCTACTGGGAATTTTCTAGATTGACAAGGAATTGGACAGTTCCTAGTAGAATTTTCTTCTAAAAATTTTTCTATTATCTTTAGAAAGGTGGAATTTCTAAATTAATCTAGTTTAATTATATATTTAACTATTTTTACAATATCCAACTGTGTGTGTGTTGTGTAATTTAATGTATAATGAAATCATAAGGGATATTTTTATGTATTGTGTATTCTACTTCTTTTCAGTTCTAGAAACCAAACAAATTTTTCAATGAAGTATTATTTTTTTTTTTTTTTCTAGCTAGAAGAAAATATGCAATAGACATAGAATAAAAGCATCAATGAATTTTCCTTAGAAACTTCTTTTAAAGAATCAGTTTATATAATGATTTAGAATTGTGACATGTTTTACAGTTACAAAATTGAAACCAGTACTAGCAAGAAGAATGAAATGATAACAATTAATTCAAAATTTAATAATTATAACAAGTTAATTATATTTTTTAGAGCCAAGAAAAAGCATTGTAATGCGATTATAAAATTTTTTTTTTCATTTCTTTTCATTTAGTTTCTCATTGTATTTATATAAAATAATCAATTTTATCAAGTAAAGGTTTCATATTTTTAAAGTTCTATATTATATATGATTCTACATCTAATGCTGCCATCTAGTGAATGATGGAGAAATGAACTCTTCAGGCATGACAAGGATCTGTACTCTCTGTCAGGTACAGCAAATGTCAGGATTGAACTTGACTAGATTTGGAGTTGATACAAAATGCTAAATAAATAGTAGAAGAAGTGCCTTAGTCCCCAAATACCTGTTTACTAAGATAAGACAATATATAATGCTCAATTAATTAAAATTCTTCCGTGTGTTAAAGTTATTTATGTTTCTTATCTTATAGTCCTTAGATTTAAAGTTTAGTTTAAGGTTACATATGCTTGTTATATTTCTTTTGATCATGTCTGAAAAATTTCTGAGTTTTTGTGCAGATTTTAAACTAATCTCATTGCTAATAATGATTATCCTGCTCCAATCTGATATTAATGTAAAATTACTGTTAAATGCAATATAAATAAAAATCTTAATGTTTTTCCATTTTTGTGGTACAGTGTAACACATAAATACACATCCTATGCATATTCGCATTTATTCTAATGTTTAGACACTATTAATTACTTTATATGTACAGCAAATATCATTTATTGATTATAAGGTTTAAATGAAGTATAATTTAAATTTTAGTTAATTTTAAATTCTGACATTTCAAACTTGATGATAATAAGTTATGTAGAAGTTAATATTGTGTTTTAAGATATTAATTATAAATACCAAATTTTTATGCTTCATTTTTTTTATCGATTTATATTGCAAAAAAATTTTGGTTTCTTGAAAATTTTTTTATTTTTTTAGTTAAGGTAAACAATTCTAGATTTTTTCACTATTTCAAAGTCTACGCTATTGAATAAAGATTTTCTATTTTATAAGTTGTGATAATACATTTATTTAATCTGTCCTGTTTGTTAATAAAGTCATAAAAATTTAATAATTTCTGCTTGATTTTATTCCAGTCTCGAGAACAAATATTAAAAATAATTACCAAAGATTGGATCCCTCCTCAACCTGATTCAGTTATTTCAGAATTAGCTGCTTGCACTGCTGGTTATTGTGGTGCTGATTTGAAGGCTCTTTGCTCTGAAGCTGCCCTTGTTGCACTCCGCCGACGCTATCCCCAGATTTATGAATCAAAGCAGAAGTTGCAACTTAATGTTGAAACCATTCAAGTAAGTTTTATATACATAAATGTAAAGAGAAACTAAGAAGAAATTAGCTCTATCCATTTACATTTATTAACAATAATGTTTAAAATAATAATTTTTAGACAACAATTTCCAGTCAATGTTTTATATATACTGTGTTAAAATGTTGATTTTACAAAATAATATATTTAAATTTTGATTGATCATTTATGAATAGTTATATTAAAATTTTAACAGATATTAAATGTTAATTATTTAAATGACTAGGTAAATTTTTATGTATATCTGTGTTTGTTACAAATATATTTTAAAATATATTATTTTGTCAGTCAAAAATATTTTACATACCATTATTATAATTATTTTTGATTCGCTAATATCTCTACCATAGAAACTTTTTTCAATTCAAGGCATATCACTATTTTAAATACAATTAATTTGTTCTAGAAGCATGGAATTAAGGATTCATTTTTAAATCTTAGTATAGTGTAAGTTGATTAAGTTTTTCCACTTCAGATCAATCATTCATTACAAAAGAAACTAATTCATAGGAAAATTTTGAAAAATCTATTATGTTTTATAGGAATTTTTTATTTACTTCTTTTTTTGGTACTATGAATTGTTTTTCTGAAACTTATATTATTTTGAAATAAACTACTTATTTTATTATTTTGTAATAAAATAAGTACTTTTCAAGGAATGGACATATTTCTATAATTGTTGATTAATGTAACTGTGATATAAATGTTTTCAATCTCTTTCTTTGTGAATTATGTTAGCTTTAATTTAATCATTTAAATAATTTATAAAATGTAAATAATTATTTCAACATTTAACAGTTTGTAACAAATTTCATAATTGGAGCAACAAATGATCATTTGTCCCTTCAACATTTTGACTATCAACTAAGTTTTTAATTTTATGTACATATTTAATTTTGATTAAAGTATTCATTTATGATAGTACATTTCTAACAAGATAAGATGTTTTGGAGTTAACTTTATAGGCTTGGAATATTAGAAAGCTCTTTCAGTGGTAAAAATAGCAGTATATTTTAGGAGTAAAGTGCAATGAATGTTATGCATCTTACAAAGAAACTCAGGAATTTAAATTAAATCAGAAATTAATTGAAGGAACATAATATAGTATAAACAATATTTTCCTGTCTTTAGCTTTATATATGTTGTAATGAAGTGTATACTTCTAAAAATATGTGATAAGCTATTTTATTGTAATTCTATTATTCATTAATATTTTTTTGTCATTTAGTAATTTCTTTAATAATATAAAATATTGTTTTTTAATTTTATCCTCAATAAATGTGGATGCATTAAAATGTATTTTACTTCATATTTTTCATACATTTACTTTGCAATTTTTTTGGATTTCAATAGTATTGGATTTTTAATTTTTCAGTAACAAATGTTTACTTTTCAATCTTTTGTTATAATGATTTATAATTTGAAATATGATTTTATTTAAAATGATGTGAAGAAAAATTGATATAAAATTAAATATAAATTATTAATTAAAGCAATTTAGTAATTTTCTATGTTAAAAATATTTCTTTGAAATCAAACTTATATGTAGGAATTGATAAATGTACTCACATGTGATTTCTGTCCATTGTGTTAAAAAAATATATCTTTCAGAGATATGCATTTTTTTCAGCTCCAATCAAACAATTTTCAGGTTCAATAAATAAATGTAGAACTATAAAAAATATTTACAAATTCTTATATTGTTTAGAAATATTTATGTCTATAAAAAAATATTTTGAACATTTCTTATTGTTTTATTATTTTTTATTGTTAAAATATGTTATGTAAATTATTTATTTAAATTTCAGGTGGAATCTGTGGATTTTCTTAATGCTTTGAAGAAAATGAAACCATCAGTACAAAGAAGTTCTGTATTTTCTTCAAAACCTTTATCTGCCATTGTTAAACCTTTGTTAGAACCAACATTATTCACAGTTGTTCAGAAAATTTCTAAAATATTTCCATATTTCACATTTGCCATGAAAAAGCAATCTGGTAAGTGAACTACTTTTTTAATATATAATATTTGCAATCCTTTAAAAGTGGAAAATTCTATTTTTGCTATAAACATTAAAGTTTCACTTAATACTTATAAATATCTTAAATAGGAAGTTGCTATTAGAATTTTTCAAATAATGGAAACTGCTAAATATTCAAATAGAAAAATTTAATTTTTATGTTCAGTGCTCAATTTTTTACTAATTAATTAGAAATTCATTATATTACTTGAGATTCTTGAACTAATTTATATTTTTAAAATACAATTTGTGCCTAGTGAATTTTCAAGTACTATTTGCTAGAAATGTTTTTATTTAAATTAAAGTGTATTGAAAAATTGTAAAAATCCCGATATATACCTACTAGCAATTCTGAAATGTTCTTAAAAAGCTTGCCTGTAATCCTTGCTTGATAAAAAATATTTTAAATTTTTTTAGTTCGACATTTTTTACTAAAAAATTTGAAAACATCACAATTCTAGTATTTAATGTTCTCCATGAATATTTATATATGCTTCTGTTCTTTGGCTGTGTATATATAGGCTTATTGTTTCAAAATTTATTTGTATCTTTTTATGTTTGTAACTGTAAAAACTCCTATTTTAATTATGCTTTATTTTTAAGTTGAGCTGACTATATATATATATATATATATATATATATATATATATATATATATATATATATATATATATATTAAATATTTACTTCTGTGATGTTCAATTTAACAGCTTGTTAGTTTAATTTCCCATCTTTAGTGATCATGTTTATAGTTCAAAATTAATTTTAAATTGTAGGTTTCATTCACACACACACACACACAAATTGGCATTCATCCCCAAAAAATAACTAAATCATCAAACTAAAACATCAGATCTACTAATTGATGTCCTTACAACACAGTATTATGTTCTTATTTTATAAATTTAAAATTCTCATTTTATACACAACATTTTTCTTAGTGAAAATGTTAGGTAATAGCATTTTGTTCAAATCACATGATTTATGTATTCTATTCTGTTTCGTTTTTAGTTCAAGCAAATAGCCTTGGAGAAAATATATTACCTTGCATTGATTCTGAAGAAAGTGATAGTTGTGTATATCTTGATGAAGTTCCTAAACTTAACTCTTGTTTTGGATCACCTAGAAGTAGATTGAAATTGCTTGAAGTGAAATCTAATTTAACAAGGTAATTTTGCTTTGATGATATTGCAAAATTATGTCTGTGTTACCATCTAAAATAAATGCTTTACAATAAAAGGATTGTTGTTAAAAAATGTTAAACAATATTAATTATTAGAAGAGTCATTTTTCCTAATTTTTTACTTTAGATGAGTAGGTAATACAAAAAAGTAGATTGCCAGAAATTAAAAATCAAATTTATATAATATGTTTTTGCAATTAAGTATCTCTTGAAGTAATTTCTAATAAAGTTATATTAGCTTTGTTTTCCCTATAAATAATTGTATTTATAAAACTAAATCTGCAAAGATATTTTAATGCTGATATATATGTTTTACAAGAAATTTAAAATATTCATTTAGAAATGAAAAGGACATTGAAATGTCGATAGAAAAAAATAAAATAATTGTTTCAACATTATATGTATATTGTCTTTAAATTAGTAATATTTTCATTTATGTATCTATTTCTTAGTATGTCACCAATTTTGCATCGACCCTACTTTTTAATTACTGGTAAAGAAGGTCAAGGACAAGGTAGCTTGGCTCCGGCTATTTTACATCTTCTTGAAAATGTTACAATACATAGATTGGATATACCTGCTTTATATGCAGTGACTACTCGTGCACCAGAAGAAGCTTGTGCTCAGGTATGAGATATGTTTATTTCAATATTTATAAATACAAATAATTTTATTTATTCAGTAGCATTGTACTATAATGATTTTTAGTAGAAGTCATAATTAGTTTCCTTTTTCATAATTAAAGTTACTTTCAAGAAAAGGCACTTTCCTATTTATCTTTAAGCTTTCTATCTTAAATAAAAAAATAAATGGGGATACCATAAAAGAATGTATTTAGGAAGATACTTTTCTTATCATTTTGTTGCAAATAAAAACTGAAATGGGAATTGAATAGCCCATCAAATAACATACTTCTTTGAACTGTTTTATTTTTTCATTCCTTTTTCCCTACTTGTAACTGTAATAAAAAGTGAAGCTAATTGGAGAAAATAAAAATTTATGTTAATTGATAATCATGATACATGGAAAAAAGCTTCCAGTTTTAATTATTGCTGAATCATAATTAAAATTTCATATTTTTAGAGCATATTAAGCTTTTAAAATTTTTTGAATTAAAGCTTTGCTTGATTTTCATAAACTAAAAAAGATAAAAAATTAAGCAATGATGCACTATTTTTGATAAATGATTAATTACTCAAGATCACAAAACTGGGAATTATTTCTATTGTCAATTGTGCTGCTCATCCATCCTCTTAATAGATATTAAAATATAAATTTCACTTCCTAGTGTAAACTGTATATTCGATTTCTCAATGTAGTTACATTGTTTTATGTATTCATAAAATGATTATTGAAAAAAATTTTAAATTATCAATCTATTTAACTTTGAAAAATGATAAAAGAAGTATTTTTTCAGAAAAATATTTATTAAAAATTGTATTAAAATATATTTCCAAACAACTGGAAATTTTTTTATGAAGCAAATTTTTCAACTGCAAATGAATTTATTAGTAATTGGTTTTGTTGAATTTGGTAAATATATTTTTAAGGTTTAAAGTTAATATTTTGGTAAATAATTTAGCAAAAGTATTATTTTTGTATATCAGTTTGTAATTTTGAAGAAAGTGGCTTTACCACCACTTTCTTCAAAAGTGTATCAAAAATCATTCAAAGAGAGTGATAAAATATATACTTTTAATTAAATGCACTTCATTTGTGTAATATAATGGTATTTTGATGTATGCTTAAAACATGCTATGTGAGTAAATATTTTTGCGTCTATATCATTTTAATTACTTAAAATTTTGTTTTAAATCAATTCTTTTGTGTTCTTTTCTGTATTTTCATTAATGATCATTGTAATAAAATTATATTTTAATAGTTGTCAAATTTTATTTATACTCACAGGCAATTATTAAAATAATGAAACACCTTAGATTAAAAAAAAATCCTTTTTAGCAAAATGTAGGATTGCCTTTGGCATGTAATACAGCTTGGATTTGCCTCAGAGTTTGTTCATAATTGTGCTGAATAGTTTTTAGAGGAATATTGTATCATTCTTCATAGAGATGTTTTAAAAGTTGTGGGAGAGATGCCAGTGCAGGGTATTGATTCCATATTGAGCATTTTAAAATAAACCATAACAGTTAAACTTAATTGGGGTTGAAGCTGATTATTCAGGATAAGGTAATCAGAATTGGACTAGTTTTATTTCATGGATAGATGAACTATCATGCTGGAAAGTTCCTCTCTGGTGAGAAATAAAGTTTGTGTCTTAGAAGGGACCTGGTCGACTAAAGTAACCCTTCCTGTCAAAGTTACAATTAGTCCAGTAGAAAAACATGACATGGCTGTCCATATCTTGACAGATCCACTTTCATGCTTGAAAGGTGGAATGAGGTTTCATGATCATACACTTGTGCTGGTGTCTTCTTAATGTGCATCTGTCTTGCAATAAGAAAAAGTGAAGAAGTATTCATCAGACTATACTACTTTCGTCTGTTTATCAATCTACCAGATTTACTGAATGTGCCACCTGAGTAGGTCGATGTTTGGCATTAAAATCTGTAACAAGTGGCTTGGGAATTGGTACTTTATCATAAATATTCTTTTTATGAAGACTTTTTAACTGTAATCATCGACAATGAAGAATCAAGATGGTGAATGAGCTTTGGAAGCATTTTTGCTGTAAGTTTTTCACTTTTTAAACATAACAAACAGTTTCAGCATCTGCAGCTCTCTTTTACTGAACTTCTCTTTCTGTCCACTATATTATTTTTCTGAGCTTGTCTTGCTGTACTGTGTCTTTGCTGCCAAGACTTTTAGGCTCTGTACTTCTAGAAAAATCTAAAAGTTTGTGTTGGTTTCACTTATTCCAGCTAGAAGGTTCCTATATTTTATTCTCTGAAAATCTAAGAGGTCTGACGTTTTATGCTTTCTAAAAAAATTTTAAAATTACAGAACTTCAGTAAAGTTGCCATATGCCATGACAATATATGTATTTCACAAACATCAGTTTTATTTACAGATATTTCCATTATTTTAATTACTACCTGCATTCCTATATATATTATGTAATATATATATATATATATATATATATATAGAGAGAGAGAGAGAGAGAGAGTTTCTCTCTCTCTGTCATTATTTATCTAGTTTTAAAAAAAAACTAGATAAATAATGACTAAAAAAGAAGATACAAATTAAATTTTAAAATTAGCTGCTAAGCTTAATCTCAATGATGCTCTCTAATAAAGATGCAATACTGAAATAAATTATCATTATTTAAAAAAATTATTTCAATATTGCATTTTATATTTTTTCAGTTAATAAATATTTCAAATAATTTTAACCATTTATTTATTTCTTAAAAAATAAAACATTGCAAATTTGCATACTTACTGCTCCTGCATTTATTAATAAGTATATATTTGTTTTTGCTTTCAATATTATACATATACATGATATAAAATTCACAACTTAGAAAAATTGATTTATTTTAATAATGGGACTGTCATTGGTTTCTTAACTCATTTCATTTTTGAGTACTTATTATTAATTCATTTTTAATAATTTTTATAGTAATTGTTATTAATTAATTTATAAAATAAATAATAATGTAGTTAATAAGTTATTTGGTATCTATTTTCATTTTTGAGTTATGTATTCAAGTAATTAAAAATTTTTATTTTAGAGTTAATTTTAAAACAACTTTAAAATTAGAAAAGTAAATTACTTTTTATGGTTATTGAAAGGGATTTCTTACAAAACACTTCATAAAAGTATTGTCATTTGTTTTTGCAATTTCTATATTTTTCTGAAATATTGTTTAAAATTAAAAATATATACATCACTGAAAAATGTATAAATTATCTGGATAAAAATTATTAGTAAATTATAAATGCTAATAATTAATTTAATTACAAAATTTAAAATCAGTTTTCAAAACAAGTTTTTTTTAAATGATAATTTTCTTTCACAAACCAAGGACCTTGTCCATAATTAATTTAAATGTGTACAAAAAAGATTAAAAAACCTATTAATTATATTTTTTTAATTTCTTGTTTTAGATATTCCATGAAGCTCAAAGAAATGTGCCAAGTGTTATTTTTCTACCCCATATTGGTTACTGGTGGGAAACGTTATCTGAAACAGTCCGTGCCACATTTTTATCTCTCTTACAAGATTTAGATCCATCCATGCCATTAATGTTATTTGCTACTAGTGATGTCACTTATTATCAGCTACCATTAAAGGTTAATTTTATACTTTGTTAACTGAAGGTTTTTCAAACTTTATTCAGATCTAATATATCATAAATTTTTACATATTTATAACTTTTTAAAACAATTTCTATATGTTATTTAAAAAAATTTTTAATCAAATTTATAAGTTTTATTTATTAAATAAATGTAAATTGTTACTATTATCACATAATTTGTAGGAATTGAAAAACAATTTTTGTAAATGTCTTTTTACAAGAATTGCTCCTCTTTTCTTGTGAAGGAAAAGCAATTTAATAATGTATTAAAAATGATTGTGAATGATTTTGATTTTAATAAGTCTTATAAATAATGAGGTTTTTTTTTTTTCCCTATTGTTATTGTAAATTGTTTCTGTAAATTTTTGAATCTGAAGTTATTTTTCAATACTTATTTAAATTTACATATTATAGATATATAATTATTATAATATATATAAATTCTTTTATATATATATATATATATATATATATATATATATATATATGTGTGTGTGTGTGTGTGTGCAAAAAAATTTATTCAACATAAATTATTGCCGTTTACCAACGTTTTTGAAAATTGTTCTTTTTATTTCAAAGATAAGAGCAATTTCAGAGATTTCTTCTGTAAGAAAACTCTTATTCCTAAATCTTCCTTTTTTTTTAATCTCATTAATGATAATTTTTTGTCCAACTGAGTTTGCTTACAATTGAAGAAAATCAATTACAATTGTAATAATTCTCTTTTAAGATGCTCTGTTAGTTTAATTTATCATTGCACAAGCATTATCAAAGTTATTATAGAAATTTTGCCAGTATTAAATATATTTTTAAGATATGTTTGTATAAAAATTACAAGATTTCATGTAAACAATTTTTAAATTTTTCTTAATATAATTATGAGATTAAAACTATCTCAAAATAATTATGAAATTTTTATTCTTTAATTGTGAATGATAAAAAATAATTTCATTGAGTCTCATTTTTATCTACTATTTTTTATTAGATTCAAGAAATATTTGGTGCTTCAACTGAACAAATATTTTCTATGCGAAACCCAACTTTAGAAGAAAGAAAAGCCTTTTTCTTAAACTTGGTTAAAGAAATATTTAAATTACCACAAAAACCTGCAGAAAAAGGTATTTTTTCTCATTTGTTCTGATTTTGATAATGTTACATTTTTTTTATTGAATTTGCTAATGAAATGTTTGTAAAGAAAATTCAATTTTAAATTTTTCTCTTTTACATATTTGTTTTCATTTTTAGCTCCACCTGAAGAACTTCCTGTAGCGCCCCCACCAGTAACACGCCAGTTAACTACCTTGGAACTTAATAAATTAAGAGAAAAAGAAGAGGCAACTTTAAGGGAACTGCGATTGTTTCTTCGAGATATTCTGACAAAATTGGGTAGAGATCGTCGCTTTTCTGTCTTTTCAAGGCCTGTTGATCCAGATGAGGTATTAATTATATTTATATTTGTAAATGTGTGTTATGATGAAAAACTATAAAAATAATATGCTTGAGAATAATTTTTAAAATTATTTTTAGGAATAATATAAAAATCGCTTTCAATTTTTTATATTTATTATATAAGTATTTTCCATACATTTTGTATGTTAACTGTCACATTACCCAAAATTTTATAAATTGTTTGACTAAATTAAGTTATTAGTTTAATAAATATAATATTAGAATCAGTAAGTTTTGGTCACAATTTTGAATGTGTAGTATACTTGTGTATTTAATTCCAGGCTGAGTGTTCTGCATATTTATTTTATTACCTATTTAAGAGATGTCCTAATTATATTATTTAAAATAAATAAAAAACATTATTTAATGTATTAAAATGCTAACTGATTCCAAAATTAGTATTTTGAAATTACAAAAATAATACATTAATCTTTATATGATTTTGTGTACTAAATTCAATCAACAAGTATTTTTTAATTTTCCTTAAAATATGTTAAGATATGAAATATTTTTTTGCAAAAATACAATTATAGTGCGACCGCCAGGAGATGGCGGGTGTGACGTAAGAGTCACGTGTTATCAGAGAAGTCTATTTCAACAATTTAGGGAAACGAGGAGAAAGCGCCTCAATCTAGGTTATCATATTTGGCTAATTTGCACCTTTTGATGTAGAATGAAAATAAAATATGTGTGTGCTATGCTTTTTCGAAGAATTCAAATACCAGAATAGAAATATATAAATACATAGGTTAAGTTATGTTAGACAAAACATTTAGAATGAAAATATTTTTATTTTGTCATGTTATATATTTTGTCATATTTATTTTGTAATAATGAAAATTTCATTATTAGATAGATTTTAGAATTTATGTGCCCAAAAGTTTTTTATTTTCGTTGTGTTATCGTAATAATTTTTGAGAAAATAGGGAAGGGTGAGATTTTCTAGAATATGCTTGTTGTTAATTTAGATGAAGACAGTTTTCATGTAAGGAACGTCCCATTTAGGCAAAAAAGAAACTCCGTAAGTAATAAATTAACTTTTTACAGCCTTTTTTTTTATTCAAGATACATATTTCATCATATTACAACATACTAATATTTTAAAATGTTGTGGAATTTATTTTAATTCATATATGTTTATAGTAGGAAACATATTGTGCACCTATGGAATCATTTAAAATAATTTGAGGGAATATAAAATATTTATATATCGCTCAGTAAAATCTATCAGTTAAATAGTTTTTAAGAATTTTGATTATAAAACCTATTTTATCAAAACATTTTTTATGTATAATATCAAATAAAAAAAAAGGATAACATGAAAATTTTTTTTCAAAATTTTTAATTTATTTATCAAAATTTTTAAAAATAAAATTCGCATAAATAACATATGTTAATAATACATATATACAGATTTCACACATAAATACAGATTTCGCATAAATAATATATGTTAATATAAGGGAAAATATAGTTTTTGGAGTTGCCGAAGAAGAGGAAATGTCTTTCTAATGGAAAGTGACCCGAATTCTCGTTAACGTGCAAGGAAAACCTTACACAGTCACTCCATTTGGTTCATGCAGATTTGAACCCACTAATTTCAGAACCAAACTCCTCATTTCGCAGAATGCTGTTTGGCTGAGTTAACCACCTTATAAAAAATCTACATAATTTTGAGAACTTCCAAAACTGATCTGTATTTATTATTTTAAAATTTCATTTCTTATACTTCTTATGGATACTTATTATTTTATTAATAAGTATCCATAGAAGTGTCCGAATCCCAATCAATTGTACCACTTTCAGAAGCAGTATCAGTTTCTGATTCAGATCCTATATCAAAATTTAATGTTTCAATTGTAGTCTCCACAAGTCCATCGATTTTCCAATATTCTGCTTCGATTTTTTCTACATGACAAAAGTATTTTTTCCAGGTTTCTCCCGAGACTCTTTTAATTGCATTTGACGTCAATTCCTTCATTGTTTTCAAACTGAGATCAGCTTCGACGTTTCTTTCGCGAACATGACGCTTTACTGCTGCCCAAGCTAATTCAATAGGATTTAAATCACAATGGTAAGGAGGCAATCTTTGAACAAAATGAACTTCTGCTTTTAAAAGTTCGTCAATGTGATATTTTTTCGTAGGTGGAGCATTCATTTTAATTAATTGAAACAGTTCAGGCTTTCCCATAGTGCTGTCATACTGTATTATTTGGTCATCCAAGTATTTACACATTTTAGTTTTCGTCGAATATTTCGTCGGTACTGGATCCAAAATCCTCGTATGGTACGATGCATTATCCATTATTACAATGGAATTACAAGGGATGTTAGGCAGCAATTTTTCTCTTATCCACTTTTCAAAATTTTCGTAATTCATTTGCCCATGGTAATCACCTGTTGCACAGCCTGCTTTAAATACTAATTCTGCATTTGGCACAAATCCATCTTTTGATCCAGCATGCACAACAATTAACCTATTACCAGCACCATCTTTTACGAAAGCACCAAGTTTTTCATCTTGCCAGCATTTTGAGAAGGAAAGGTTGCTGTCAATCCAAGTTTCATCCACATAAATAATGTTTTTTTGGCTTTCTCGATATTTTTTTATTTCTCTCAAGTACCGGCATCTCCACGAAATTATGTCTGGCCGTTCAATCAGTAGTTTCCTTTTATTTTGGCATCGTTTCCAACGAAATCCAATTTGATGCAGGACTTTCCTAAGAGATTCCCTTTTCCAAGAAAAATTAATCTTTTCTTTCAACACTGGCAATAATAATGAAATGGATGGAATTTTATTAGACGCATAAAATTCATTTATTGTATTTCGAATGACACACAAATCAAAATTGTCCAAAACTACATTACGTTCTGCAGGTCGATTACGCTGTTTCCCAGGAGTTGAAAGCCTGCTATCAGTGCTAGATTCCTTTTTGATTCTTTGGACAGTTCTAAGAGAAACGCCAGTAGCAGCCGCAGTACGTTCCTGTGCTTTCTGAATTGGTATCGAAAGCGAATTACATTTCGCTTCATTTTCAAAAAATATACGCACGTTATTAACAATGTTACGTTCTTTAGAACGCAATGTTTTCCCTTTTAGAGACATTATGTGTTGTTCTGAAAAGAAAGTTTTAATACAAACAAAAAACTAAAAAGCAAGAGAGCTCAGAGAATACAACCTTCTAGGCTAAGTAGAAAGCAAAGAATGAAGAGGGGAAAATCGTGTTCTTCGCCAAAGAGAAGAACGGGCGAAAAATTTGTTTTAACCCTAAACTGCGTAATCATTTTACTGTCCAAACCTCTAAAAGAATGAAC
This sequence comes from Latrodectus geometricus, assembly GCA_026290005.1. Taxonomy (NCBI): domain Eukaryota; kingdom Metazoa; phylum Arthropoda; class Arachnida; order Araneae; family Theridiidae; genus Latrodectus; species Latrodectus geometricus. Next base: position 54,979 of record JAPDSC010009445.1, on the reverse strand, counting down.
CCTTCCACCGGAGACAGATCTCACCCGCCTTCTAGTGACGGTCATATTATAACTGATTGATTTTCAATACAAATTCCAAATGTAAATTGTGCATAAATTGTTAATAACATAAATTATTTTTCAACTTCAAGTTTTTTTCATGGGAATACCAGTCTGTTTATTTGAATTTTGCTATTTAAAGATTAACTTACATTTCTTGACATTCCTATCTTTAAATGGGTAAAAAGTGTTGTTACTCATTTATAATTAATTTGTGTATACGTCTTATATTAATTATATATAACCACTTTCGCGACAAATGTTATTTACCATAAGTATTTTTCTAAAATATATGTATATAATAAATAGTCACTTATTAATTCTGAAATATTATTTTTTACTGTTTATCACAGTTGTAAATCAAAAATCAAATCAAAGTTTGTGGTTAAATTAAAGCTGAATAACATACTTTTATTTTAAAGCACTTGTTTTATAAAATATATCCTAATGTGATAGTTGTAAAAGGGCTAAAATATTTTTTTCTTTTACATAAAATGAGGTTTTCTGTTTTTCAATTATTTCCTTTTCAGATAATTTTTGCCTTCCATGTGGTTGAAATATATTTGATATGGTTTTAGTTCTTTTCAATATTTTCCTTTTAAAAAAATAAAGCCTTTATATTCTATTTATATAAATATTTCATTTTTAGAGACTTGAAATTTTTGTATAAATTATAATTTAATTATTTTGGAAATAATGTTAAATTTCTTGTTGAAAAGTTTTTGTTCTGAACTTTTTTAAAAACATTTTTTGTTGTAAAGACAAGCTAATCTTTCCATTCTATGGTGTATTGAAGCTTTCATTCCTAATTATTCTGCATTGAATCACTTAGTTTTCTGAAAATATGTAAGTGCTGATTTTTTTAAAAATATATACCCCTTATATCCTAAAGTATATGTTCTCTTAAGCATAGCAGCATCCATTTTTTTTTCTTTCAGCATTAGAGAAGTTTAATATCCTGCATTATTGTTTATAAAAAATACATTCTATTCATGTTAATGCCAAAATTAGTTTCAAAATTAAATTTTAAATTGATAATCTTTGCATATGATTATACGAGGGTCACTCTGAAATTTTTGAGATACAACTATATTTTTAAAGTTATACTTACAAAATTTTAGGTGTGTTCAAAGTAGTTTCCACCAGCATCAATGTACTTTTGTAGACGAATTTTTCACAGATTAAATGCCTCAAGCCATTTATTTCTTGGAATAGATGAAAAAAATGCATTTATAGCCACATCGATCTTTTCCTCTGAGTGAAAACGAGGTCCATGTAAGTTCTTTTTTGGATTAAAGAATAACCAAAAGTCGCACATAGCTAGATCAGGTGAATACGGCGGATGTTCGATCACTTTAATTTGTTTTTGCTTAAGAAACTCAGCTGTTAATCCAGCTGTATGTCAAGATACATTGTCATGGTGAAGCATTAGTCCCCTAACATTCAGTTCTTGTAGACATTTGGTGGTATACCAGTTTGCTGTTATTGTCTTCTGTCCTTCCAACTTGATGGCTTTGACCAATCCCTTACTTCTGAAGAAAACGGCATGCATCACTTTTTTCAGTGCGCGTTGTTTTTTCACCATTGTCGGCGTGGGATCATCTTCAAAGACCCATACTTTGCTTTCTTGACGTGTTGGAACGTTAAAAAACGGTATGTACGTTTCATCACCTGTTACAATTTTAGAAATGATGCGGTGGCCACCATCATTTAGCAATTTAAGAGTTTCTTAACTGATTCTGGCACGCTCCTCCTTTTGGTGCTCAGTTAGATTATGGGGAACCCAACGGCAAACTACTTTTTTCAGATGTAATTCTTCATGAATGATTTTGTGTATGGCTGCAGATCCAATGTTAAGTTCCTTCTGTATCATTTGATAGGTACAGCGATTATCATCCATTAACATTTTGCGTATGGCAGACACATTATCCAAGATGACTGCCGACGGTGCCCTTTCTATGTGTTCTTCATCCTGAAGAAAATTGCGACCTCTTCCAAATTCTCTAAACCATCTGAATAGAGTAGCACGAGCTGGAGATTCATCACTAAATGCTAATTGCAACCGTTGAACGCATTCTTCTTGATTTAATCCTGCTTTAAAATCATAGCGCCAAAATGATCTTGCATCAAATCTATTTTCTCTTCTGTTTAAAATTTATTCTACGCTAAACAAATTGAAGTAAGTCAGTAAAAAATCGTCTTCTGTGTTAAAATACTTTGTATTTTAAAATTAAATCATTATTTTTATTTTGTAAATTCTCGTCTGTGCGTATCTCAAAAATTTCAGAGTAACCCTCGTATAGGTATTATGCTAGCAGTATAATAAGTTTCATTCATAAACAACAATTTAGTTATGAAATTCAAAATTAATGTTAGTGTGTTTCAGCTACGAATGATTTAGAAAATTTTTATTGTTATTTTATACATATTTTGGTGTTAAAATTTCATTTCTTTTTGAGAGTTCTTCATTCATTCATTTATTTTTTACAATTGTATGGAAATATGTTCTCATTTTTCAATTAAATGTCCATTCTTTTTTCATTCATTCATAAAAATATTTTATTTCCGATTGAAAATATAATAGATTTTAATATTTTCTCTTGTACATACAGATATGATAAAATTGTGACGAATTATTTTAGGTTCCTGATTATCGTGAAGTGATTAAAAATCCAATGGATTTGGAGACAATGATGACAAAGATTGACCTTCATCGTTATGAAACAGTTACACAGTTTCTGAGTGATATTGACTTAGTTTGCCAGAATGCTTTAGAATATAATCCTGATAGGGATCCTTCTGGTATGGAATATTTAAAATCTAAAATTATTAAGTTTATTTTGATGCTTAATCTTTTATCAACTTGTTCTATTTTAGCTTTTTTAATTTATCATTATATTTGCAATTTTCTTATAGCTAATATATATTTTATTATGCTTTAGATAAGCTAATAAGACATCGGGCTTGTGCATTAAAAGATATGGCTCATGCCCTTGTTTTAACTGAGTTGGATGCAGAATTTGAAAAAATATGCCAAGCTATTCAAGCTGCCAGAAAGGAAAGGGGTAAGCTAGAGTACTATTGATTATAAAATTTATTTTTCCAAATTCATTATTATTAATATGTTACTAAGTAGACTGATAAGCATTTCCAGAGGAACTTTTTGTAGTCATTTAAATTTAAGGATTTTATATAATTACAGTTAAGGACTTTTAGTTCTCTGAATTTTTATTTTTAAACAATTTTTATTAAAAGAAATACTAGTGTGTCTTGATTTTTCCATGTTTTCCCCTCATAGTTCATTAAATATTGTGATAAAATTCTGCGTAAAACTAATTTTTCTTTGGCTAAGTTAGCTTGATTTTTTTTATTCATGGGATTTTAAAATTTTCTTTGTGTAAGAATTAGATTATTTAAGTATTTTTCTTAAATAAAATTGATTTATTTATATTTACCTAGCAATAAGTAACTGAATTTACAAATAAATGAATTGTTAAAAGAAAGTCAATTTTAAATATTACCAAGTCAAGTTTAAATATTACCAAATACTCTTCTATAGTAAATTATTTTAAAATATTTTTTTGAACTTGAATTAAATATGGTGACACAGATGGTTATTAAAATTGTGAAATCATTTGTGAATAAGGGTGATGTTTAAAGTTTTTAGTTTGAGAAGTATGTATCATAATTGTATGAGGTAGAGAAATTGTATGCTTTGTTGTATGCCAAAAACATCTAATGCCTTAGTTTCTCAAAAAAGGAAAATTATAAAAATCTGACTAGCTGGAGAACTGGTGGAAACATCCCAGTTTTTAGACTTTTCAATGGGTATATAATGTCTAAAGTTATACTAGCATGCTCAAATATGGCAAGATAAACTTAGCCTGGTTAAATTAGTAGGTGGAAAAGGAGATTGACAATAAAAGAATAAAAGAGATTGACAATATTGAAGCTGTTTGTTATGTATAAAAGGAAAAGGACTGCAACCAAAGTAAAGTGCTGAGCTCAATTAGTATCTGGATTCTTTGTTAATAATTACAACTATGAAGTAATTTCATAAATAAAGCTTGTACAACAGAGCAAGATTTCTCTATTGCTTGTCATTTATGTTAATACCAAGTATCATTGACAGTTCTGTAATAATAGAAAAAACTTCTTTCACTCTTGCCCCCAAAATAGGATGGGAACATATTTTGAGGATACCAACAACATATAACTGTGTTTGTCTCCTTATGATTATGAATTGAAAGTGCCAGGATTTTTATTCTATTCTAGTCAACAATGAAAAGAATGATCACAAGGGAAAAATATAATGTAGTTTTAGTTTATCATATCCATGAATATAACTTAGTTTCCTGAAGGAGATGGAGCTTTCTAGATAATAAAGCTCTTATTCCAGTGGACTTATCCTATGTTGATTTACTAAACATAATGATGAGGTTAAACATCTATCTTGACCATATAATCCTCTGTTTTCAATATAATGATATATTATGGTGTGTGCTCCTGGCTACCCAAAATGTAACACCTGAATGAATAATGCCTGTGAATTTCCATCGAAGTGATATACAAATCATTACTCTGGCAGTACATATACTCATAACTAGCTGGTTCCATATGCTAGTGCTTTTTGAAAGGAAAAGCAATTGACAAATTGAGGTATGGCTTTTTTCATAAGCTGTTTAACAATACCTCGTAAGATATCAAGCACCTTTCAAGAAAGCTTCTGAATTCGACCTAGAAAGAATTGTAGCTTGTTGGAACTGTGAATTATTCTTCAAAGAAATCAGTGATCTTGTTGGATGAAACCAAGCAACTGTGATGTGGATCTGTAATTGCTGGATCAAGATAAATAGTTGACTGACAATGCCAATCGCACCTACCTTGTTGCATTACTCCAATGTTGAAAGGTATATTGTATGCATAGCAGAAATGGATTGTTTAGCTACATCATGAACCATGGCATAATACATTCAACCTCTTACACATCATTTGTGTCAGTTGTACCATTCAGTGTTGTTTGCAGTTGAGTGAAATATCTGCAATGTATCCATTGCTTCTTTTACCCTTGACTCAAAATCACAAGCATGGTGATTAACAAAATAAACGACACATCTGGTTAATGCACTCTTTGGCTCTATAGTTTGTAGTTTTGACTCCCTCTTTGGGTTTGGATGCTTGTAGTGGTTCAGAATTTTCTTTAAACTGTGAATCCCAGTCTAATTAGCCCTCATATGCAAAAAATAACTCTTGAGCAACAATCAAACTAAATCATCCAGTTAATGGAATAGAATGACATTTTATTGATGAATTCCTGTTTTGTCTATAACAAATAGCTGCCAACTTATACTGTTTGGTTGTACTGTGTATGGATTTTAGATAGATTGTATAGAGTTTTATGTCTGAGCAGTAAAATTGTTAAGATTTACAGCATATTAAATAAGTTTAATAGAATTTCTTAATTTTGTCTAAGTAAATGAAATGTTATCTTGTATTTTTTATTATGATTGTTCAGAGAACACTATCAAAACTGATGATGAAAGTTGAAATTAATCTTTATGACTATGTCTTTGATGTTTTGGCAATAATGCTGACTTCTAATAATCTTGTTCATTCAGAGAGCTGGGTGGTGACGCCATTACATGAAAGTGCATCAATGCAGTCTCCCCAATTTCTTAAGCATGATTGGTTATCAATCATAAGACGAGATTCCCAAAAAATTTAATCTTACTGTTGGCAACTGCATTTTTTTTAATTTCGAGCAGTTATTTGTTTGCTTGCTTCATATTTGATAATCGCTTAATCAAATTAATATTTTATATCTGAATTTGTATTGCTTATATATTTGTGTAGGCAAAATCAAGGAAGCGGTACAATCAAATAATTTTGGTTTCTTATACTAAAAAATTTCCTTGCATTGAAAGATTGTGTAAAAAAGACATTTTTGCACTGTATGCGGCATTGACATTAAAATTGCTGATGGTGGTAAAAGTTACATTAAAGATTATTTAAATTTAAAGAAACATTGCAGTTTTGAAAAAAAAAATTTAGAAAAAACTTTGAAAATCAGAACTTTTTTACTGTTGGGGAAAGTTTAAATGATGTTATAATTGCTGAATGTCTCTTCACATTTATTTTAAATCACTATTTGCCAGTTGCAGTAGCTAATCATGCAGAACCACTCTTTAGTGTACATTTATGTATATAAAAGGGATTGAATTCACTTTCTATAGCTGTAGATGAAATTAAAACAGATGTTTTCTGTTATTTAGAAAAGAGTACTAAAATAAAAGAAGAACTAAGAGTTTCAGTTGCTGCATAATGTGGAAATTCGCAAAATTCTTCTCATTACATAAAATTAAACCTGTGTGCCAGGTGGCAAGAAGCTAAAGTGATTATTTAGGCAGTTAGATCCTTCAGTTATGTATATGAAGTGCAGTATATATAATTAAAAATAATCAGAAAAATGAAGACTTGGTTTTTAGAAGTTCTGGCTTCAAAACTGTTAAGGAGTTGATAGATGAGAAAAAATTAATTTTCCATTCAGCAATAAGTAAATTTGTTCCCTATTGTGATTGCATTTAAAATAAATTTCCAATTAATAGTTAGCCATTAAGGCATACTGAAATTGCAGACTTAAAAAAAAATTTTTTTTTGCTGTTAAATCATTTTCTGATATTGATTATTTTTTAACTAAATTTCCCATTATACTTTCACAAAAAAGAGATGAAACTGGTGATTGAAGCAAGGGACAAGATTCTATTTAAATTTTGTGCTCAAATTGGTATTTTCCATAAGTAGGAGGGGGAGAATAGATAGAAAATTTCTTATCGTTAGCAAATAAATGGTAGATGCAATATTAAAATACACAAGAATTTCTTAGACTTTGTTATGTATTTTAACTTTCTGACACAGATGCAATAAAAAGTTTTTAATTTATATTAATTTGTAACAAAACTAAAAACAAAAGACTTATTTAGCATATTTTGTCAAAATTTTGTATACACAAAAATTTTAAGTATTTTGAAATTGCCATATTTGCGGGTATTAGGTAGTTGGAAATGTCTTTAAAGACAATGGGAAAAGACACAGAACTGTTGCCTTATGCATTGCTACACTGTACTGCATCCATAATTTCAGATTTGCTACCTTATACCCCTTGTAGACATTGCTGTGACATTGAATAGTTGGCACTGTATCTCTGAATTGTTGTTGCTTGTGATTCTTCCATATCTACAATGTTTATCATCAGTCATATTCCAATTAAATAATGTGCAACCATATGTGGCTCGCAATGTTCAAGAGTTCATTACCTATCAGATTGAATTGCTTCCTTTTCCTGTTTGTTATCCTGAACTATCACCAATCAAAAATGTGTGGTCCATGCTTGCACACCAATTGACCTGAGTTATACCATTTGCTACTATGCTAGATCAATTTTAGCAGTATGCAGAAACTTCATGAGCTGCTTTAATCCAAGAATATAGTTAAATCCTCTTTGGTTCTATGCCACGGCATATGACAGCAGCAGTAATACTTAACAATAGTAGAGCAAGATATCATCAGCTGTAATTTCATCCATTTGATCTTTGTACAATGTGTTATATGTCAAGTATATTTTATTTTGTTATCTCTGACCTTTCTTAGCAGTGCAATTTGGGTACCCAGCAGTGTATTTTAACCTTCTGATAGTCATGCTGCTTTTAAAAAGGTTGATCAGATTTTATTTATGAGGTATTTATTGTTTCTTGAAACACTACCTCTTAGATCTTTGATGTGGTGAACAAAATATTTTCTAGCGCAAATTCTTAAATATTATCTAAAATTCTTTAGAACATTTTTGTGTTTTATTAATATTTTGCAAATTATTAAATAATTACACTAAGATTACATTTTATTAAATAATTACACCAACATTCAAATATGTCCTTCCTTTGAATGAAGACTTGAAGGTTTCATATTCCTTTGAAGACTTCATATGTTTCATATTCCTTTGAAACATATGTTAGAAGAAAGGATAAGGATGCATTTTTGAGGTACACCTGACCTCAAATTTAATACTGAAGGTATCAAAATTCAGACAATCTCTCTTAAAACTTTAATAATATTTTCTAAACACAATTCAGCTCTTGTTTTATTTGTTTTCCATAGAAATCTAAGCTACATTACTCACCAAAAGCATTAAAATTAAGTTCTTTTCCACTATTTTCTTATACTTAGAATTTATGCTCTTTTTTTCTCATAACTTTTTATAACTTATATTACTATTTTAAAAAAATATTATTTTTAGTAATTAATGTTAAAATTATTTTTACTTTCAGGTGAAAGCCCTTCAAAATTTGCTCCTAAGCGATATACTTCAAATAAAGATGTTTTGAGTGCCTCTCATGCTGCTTCTATACAAAATGAAGCAACTAAATCTTGTGATACTTCTGTGAATGCAAAAGAAAAGCCTAGTGATAGAAAAGAAAATAGTGAAACTTTATCTTCTCCTACACGATATAGTAGACGCTTACGAGAAATGGGAAGTGGTTCTCAGCCAGTTGAAAATTCTGTTGCTAAGCCTTATTCCCCACCGAGTATGTAAATAATGTTCTTAAGCACAACAACTGCTCTTAATACATTAAGTAAATATGTTACAAATGTATCTTAAGTATATGCTGATTTTTTTGGGGGGTGGGGGAGATTACAAAAATTTGCTCATAAATTTATTTTTTAAATTCCACTATTAAAAATTTAGAAAATTGTTTGCATTTCTTGAAGATTAAAATATTATTTCTGTCTGTTAGATTTAAAAATTTTATATAATTTTGCTAAGTATCTTTGAGTCTAAAAGTTAATAATATAATCTGATTTTAAATAAGGATTTAAACATGTACAATACTCAGATGAGTGCTGCTATTTTATAAGACCTTGTTATGAGTTATCATTTAAACAATTTTTTCCTTTAATATTTGAATGTGAGAAATTCAAATAGAATGAAAAAAGTATCTTGTATTCTTATTACTTTTTACAGCTTGACAGTTTCTCTTTGCTACTTAACATCTTAAGCAACTTTGGAGAAAATTACCCTTTTATTAAATTACTTTATTTTTAAATTTTATGGATACATATATAGGGTTTCAATGAAAGCTTGTACCATTCATTATTTTATCATTCAGTCCAGGTATTTTGTTGCAAAATATAAATTTTTTATAATATCAAAAGTCAGCAATCATGCTAATAGTTCATATTAGATTAGACACTTGTTTTTATGAATACTCACAATTTTACCAACTAAAGGCTTGTCAAATAGATCCATTGATAATTTTTTAATTTTTTCAATTAAAATCTCGAAAATCTCTCTCTCTCTCTCTTTTTTTTTTTTAAATTCATTTACAAGAAACCTATTTGTGTTTATTTTTTATTAACTGATATTTTTTATTGTAATGTTTAGAAATTTTGATTAACATTTTTATTGGGGAACCATAAATCCTTCGAATTGTGTATAACTAACTATACCTCAGATGTAACTCCAATATTTTTTTTAATTTGTAAAATTTCTGCCTTATCTAACTCCCATCTTACAGTACATACATCAGCTTCAAATGCAAATATTGTGAAATACTTTTTCGAAGAATGATCATGGTTTGGAATCACCTTGTGAAATTAACTTTCTTAGGAGTAATGCATCCCCAATCTATGCTTGGAGTGAGTCCAATATGGCAACAAAAAAATGTCTAGAATGCTGCAGAAAAGTCATTGTTTCTAATAAAACGACGGAAACTGGAAAAGCAAATAAATTTTTCTTGATAAATTGAGTAAAGACAAATAATTTATTCATAACTTCTATAAAAAATTCAATTGCTGTGTAAGTTCTTGAAAGTTGAAACTAGCGGTTTGTTTCTCTCTTTCTACCTAATACCATTCTATCTTATCAAACTTTACTATTTTTGTTTTACTTCAATTCAAATTTTGCTCATTCCTAACATAAGTTTCTGAGCAATTTGAATGCAGGCTCAGATGTAATTTCTATGTGAGAAGTATTAAATGATTGAGAATACATCAGTGAGAATAAAAAAAACTTTCAGGTATCAAACAAGAATAAACAGATGTAGTTTTGTGACTACTGCAAAACAAGCATCTGAATAGCAAATATAGATTAAGGTGTTTTTTGAGAAAAACAATAGTAAAACACTTCCTTTGATCAAAAAAGAAAAAAATCTTTGTTCTTTGAAATGCAGTTTCGAAAGAAAAAATAGAATTACTTTGCCAGATTTTTCATCAATAAGATGAACATAAAAATTGTCCTTATGTATAAGTTTAATTTTGCATGTTTCTTTTGTTCTATGTACTAAACATTTTTTTATATTGCTTTTTTTATAAAGTGAGAGTAATTTGATAAAAAAAAAAGTTTAAAGATCTAAAACTTATTTCTCTATCCTTTTAATTTTTGATTTTACAAACTATTTTACAGGTCTCTACAAGTTTGTAAAAACATAGGTCTTCTGTAATTTGTTCTCAATGTTAATTGCATCATTTTTAAATCATTTCTAATCATTCTAAGTTCTGGTTATTTTGACTGTTGTGAAGATACTATTTTATAGAATTCATTTACAAATATTTTATAATAATTATATTTCTGTGTATGTAAGAATAAAGAATAGGTCTTAACTGCTGCTTTTATTACCAAATTATATTTGCTTTCTTGAACAAGTTATTTTTTTTTTAGAAGTATTTTTTATGAACAAACGATGTCATGCTTTGAATTAATTATTGAATACTCTGAATAGTAGATCCATTCATAACAAAGCCTAATATATTTTGTTACATTTTATCCTTATTTTAATAATTGTAGAAAAAAAATTTTTTTTTTAATATTTAGAAATTTTATTTATTATTTTTGCAGGGCTCGGAGTTGTCCTGATATTCCTGAAATTCCTGATTTTTTAAAAAACGTCCTGAAATGTCCTTATTTTTCAAAATAAATCCTGGAATTCCTTAATTTTTTATTACATTCTTTTGAAAGTTTAATTTCAATTAATAATTTTATATATTTCAGTTGTAAATTTTTCTTTCAGTGGAATATATTTTTTCTTTCAATTGCTTTCTATGCAAAAAGAAAGAGAAAAATTTCCCCCTTTTTTGTTCTCTTTCAAACTGGAAATAGGGTTGCCATACATTCGTCTCCGCCTCGTTTTCAGCCATTGCCCATGCATGTCTGAAGTCAAAAAAATTTAGGTTTGGTTTTACCGTTAAATTCTATTTTGTGCCTTTACAGACAAAGATTCTGGTTTTAGTAGTGCACAACTATTTACAATGATATCGAAATTGTGAGAATTATTGGCCAACGTTTATGCGCATGCGTGAAATGCTTATCGCGCCATTTTGAAACATTTTGATGGGTGTTTTGAAGAATGTTTATTAGCAAGCTCAGAGTTTTATTTTTTGAGAACAATTAATTTTCTTTTAAAAATGCCAAGGAAAACGAAATTTTCCGACAAATGGTTGGAACTGCAAGATGGAAATGAATGCCTAATCAAGACATGGTGCCGAAGTGTTGACGATGTTCATTCTGCGGAGTGCTTCTTATGCAAAAGCAAATTCAGTGTTTCAAATATGGGTTTTAGACAAGTGCTTGCGCATGCAGATGGATTAAAACACAAAAAAGCTGTGAACTGTTACAAGAATCAAACACTATTTACTATCAAGTCATCAACTTCATCTGAATCCTCGACATCGACTGTAGTAGTGAATAACAAATCATGGCTTCCCAAAACGACATCAGAGAAAACCATTAAAGCTGAAACCATTTTAGTTTGGGTGGCAATAAAAAATAATTATTCTTTTTCATCTTTGAATGATTTAGCTAACATTTACGGAGAAATTTTTGATGATTCCTCCATAGCAAAAAATCTCAGATTATCTGACAAAAAAGTCAGGTATATGATTAATTTTGGATTAGGTCCGTATTTCAAAACTCTTTTGTTTCGGGTTATCGGCACTTTATATTTTGTTTTACTTTTCGATGAAACTACTACAAAACAAATAAAGAAACAGTTGGATATTTACATCTCGTATTGGTCTGATAAACAAGGTAAAAATGTCATTTGTTACCTCGAATCACATTTTTAGGGCATGCTGAAGCCAATAAAATTGTAAAAATTTTATTAAGTTTTATTCAAAATAATTTAGAAAAATTAATGCAGTTGTCAATGGATGGACCAAGAGTTAATTTAGCTGTTTTAAAGAAAATAAATAGTGAAATTAGTAAGCAAAGTTTACCAGTACTAATTGATTTGGGTACAGGTTGCTTACACATAATCCATGGAGCACTGTGTAAGGGTATTGATTGTAATATTGATGGATTTGCTATAGATATTCATCAATTTTTCAAGCTATCTCCTGCAAGAAGGGAAGATTATCATTCCTTAAAGTTAGAAATACTGGAAGAAACTTTAGCTAGCCATAGTTTCCTTTGTCATGTTGAGAGCCGTTGGTTAACTTTGGGCTCAATTTGTGAGAGAATTGTTGAGCAATATGATGTTCTAAAGGAATATTTCATTGTTAAAGTACCTAAAGAGTCGAAATCTCCTCTTTCTGATAGACATCTTCGGATTATAAAACATTTGAAAGACCCTAAGACTCTGACATATCTGCATTTTGTTTCATTTTTTTGTAAAACTTTTGAACTTTATTTACTTCTAATGCAAAAAGTTGAACCTTTAGTACATGTGATGTACAGCAAGTTAAATGAACTTGTTTGCAGTATTATGTTTAAATTTTTAAACCCAGAAGAAATCTGTGAAAAAAATGGAGTAAAGTTGCTACAAATTAATGTTGATTCAGGAAAAAATTGGTTAAATTTAAACAAGATTGAAGTAGGTCATGGTGCAAAAGCAATGCTGGAAGAACTTACTGATAAAACAACATTTCTACAAAGTATTAGAAACTTCCTATAACAAATCCTTTACTCAAAGATCTCCAGTGTTTGTCTCCTTATAATAGAAAAAAAGAAGAGTCTAGGAGTTCATGTAGCAGATTAATTCAACATATTCCTCATGTTAATAAAACTTCTTCAGATTTTGATAAGATGAATGAAGAGTGGATTCTTTACATGTGTGAAGATGTGACTTTGATTGTGAATGATTATGATAATGATCAAAATATCTGTAAATATTGGAATGCGGTTTTCAATATAAAAGATGCTGGTGGTTATATAAAATATCCTACTCTTTCTAGAGTGGTTAAAGCATGTTGTCGTTATTGAATGTAAATTTCCAACCAGAAAGAGGGTTTTCAACTAACAATTCTGTTGTGACGAAGGGGAGAGCTTCTTTATCGGAATTAACCATTCAAAGTTTACGGATTTGTCATGATGTTATTCGAATGCATGGCAATTCTGTTTCCTCCATTCCATATACCAAAGAAATGATGCATTATATATGGAAAAATCAAAAGATGTAACACAATTAGAGAAGAAAAGAAAGGATGAGGAAGATGTAGAAGCTACTAGTGAAAAAAAGTTTAAACAATTGCACCTATTAGAAAAAATTAATGAACTTGAGGAAGAAAAGAAAAATTTGCTTGATAATCAGTGTGTAGCTCAAAAACTTTTGGATGATGCAACTAAAAGAATAGCATGTGCTATCAGTGATGATAATATGAGTAATGTGAAAGTTGGACAAATGATGCTGAGTGCTGCTAATGCAGAGATTGCATCTGTGAATGATAAATTAAAAAAGTGCAGTATTAAATTATTGGAATTAAATGCTAATGCATCCAGTTCAAAATGAACATTATTCAATTATACATAAATTAACTGTTAATTTAAAGCATTTATCATGTAACTTATTAATTTTCAGAAAATGTTCAGTATAAAAAGTTTAAATTTCTGTATTATTTTTCATATTGTTGTATTAAAAATTAAAAAACTCAGAATTTATTAAATAGTTTATTCCTTTCTAAAATGTGTTTTATGCATAAAACAGAAATTAATATGTAAAAGTAACATTGGTTTTCTTTAATTATTGAAATATGTCCTGAAAAATGTCCTGATATTTCTTGAAAATAGTGTCCTGAAAAAAAAAATTCTGTACTCCGACCCCTGTTTTTGACTAAGCAAATTAATGTATCTAAAACTACGTACTGCACAAGTTTTAAAATTTTTAGTGTTTAGTTGTAGTTAAATGATAAAATTGAAACTGTTTTGTTATGATTTTTAAAATATGTACATGTTATTTTTTTATTATAAAAATTAACAACATCATTTTACATGCTTCTTTTGAATACGCTTTATTATTTGTTTTACTTATTTCAATTATTGGTTTCTAGAACGAGCTTCAAGGTATGTCATTTGGAGAAAAAGGAAAAGATCACCTTGGTACGGTGGCTGCAAACAGAAACTTATTCGCCGAAAAGTAAAGTATCCAGGTGGACCTAATCCAGCTAAAAAAGGAAAATTCCTTTCCAATGCAAAATTCATTAAAACATCAGACCCACTTCAGCCTACTCAAGAAGAAATCAAACCCACCGAAGAGCCTTCTGTTACTAATAACATGGAATTTGTTGTAGCTAAAAATGCTGAAGAGCGCAAAGATATGTCAGGAACGGATTCTTCTGCAACTGTTGTATCACCAAAAGCAATTTCAATGTTTCTTGATGACAAAGAAGATTGTCCTATGCTTGAGAATGCTCCTGCAATTGACTCTTTTCATGGTGCTACTAAAAACAATTCAGGTGAAAACCGTTCTCTTCCTACCTCACCATTGAAGCGCCATCTTTCCTGTGATATTTCCAACGAATCTAATTGCTCAAATAGTGTTTTTCTTCATAGCCCACCTGTCACTACTCCTCATCATTCCCCTACAAAAAAGGTAAATGAAATATTTTTCCATAATGTAAATTTAATCATGTAAAACTTTCTTTGTGATGTTGTGAAAAACTTCTTTTATGTAACATATATTTTGCTTATTTATTTCAAGAATGCTATTCTTAATCTGAAAGACTAATTATTAGTCTTATAATACTTAAATTATTAGTCTTTTCAAGCTTAATTGGAAACTGGATGACTAGCACTCTACCTTTCAACATCTTCCAATTCAACAGCTTTTAGGTTTGCTAATTATGGGCATAGAAGAGTAGTAATTTGCAGTTGACTTTAAACATTGGTCTTTGTCAAATTAGTCCTTGTATTCATGAAAATCACCATCCAAATAAATCTTAAAGGTTTTAAATACAAAATTTGTAATTAAATAAGGATTTTGTATCTAAATTATCCATTATTGATAATATATTAATATTAGTTTGTATTCACTCTCCTGGAGTTGAACTGTCTTGCTAACTAATGACTGATGTATTATTAGCTGAACTTGTGCTTTTAAACAATCATCTTTGTTTCTTTGTTGGTAAGAAAAACTTTATTTGAAATCGCTATTCTTTTCCAAAAATCAAATACTAAAATAAACTGTAAATTTAATAATAAATGCTTTAATGTTTTCTTGATTAGATGGGAACAAATTTGATGAAATATTGATTTCAAAATTTATGAACTGTTGGTAAATAAAGTGCAATGATTTGTTAATAGATACAATAATTTAATTTTTAGAAAATCTATCCTATATTGTAATTAAAAAATAAATAACTTGAATAGCAACAAAATAAGTAGATAGGAAATTTGTATTGTATCATTATATGATTTAATGTAATATTCTCATTTGCATATAAAATTTGTTTCATTGTCAACCTTCATATTAAAGTATCATTAGTATATAGTTAAGTCTAAATGAATTGTGCCAGTTCATTATTTTTATCATAATTTAGAAATTTCTCTATGCTGCAATCACTTGCAAATATATATTTTTTTAATTTGTATAAAATTATTTTAGTTTTTATGACATGTTCAAAAGTTAATTTTTAATCTAAAATAAATAAACTAATCTTTGCAAAATTTGTTCAGATTTCCCTACATTTTGAGTAGTCAAATCATTTCTATCAAAATAAAAATTCTTTATAGAATTAATCGCATTTGAAAATATTTTTAGTAAAACAATTATTGCATGGTTAAAACAATACCAATAAAAGGGCTAAATGTGTCATAATTTGACTATTTTTTCCATAATTTTTACTATTTTAGTTGTACTTACCTTGTGGATGTTTAAAATACAATGTATTCAGTTATGAAAGTCTACTCAACCTTGAAATCTTCCCTCAGAAATAGAATAATAGCTGAAAGTCAAAATTTACCTGCTGAAAGGAATTTTATAAAAAATAATCACCCAAAAGTATAAGGCTACTCTGTAGTTAAAATGAATGTCATAATTCAGAATCCTTGTATTTAATTATTGAAAGATCTATATACTTTTGTACTTATATAAGAAACTTTAAGTTTACAAGAAACCATAAAGTAATGATGGTGGTGTTAAAACCAACCACTAAAACTGATCACTACCAATTTGAGAATGAGCAACTTTATCTGACGAATCATTATTTAATAATTACCTATTGTACAGTATTTCATTTTCACAAAAATAAAGATATAAATTTGCTTTGAGTATTTAAAGTAGTAAAACATGGTCAGCCATTAACACAGATTAGACAAAATAGTATTTATTCATTGCACTAGCCCTAATAAGATAACTAATATTTAGAAACAGAAATTGTGAAAGTAATATAAAATGTTTGTTTATAGATATAATATTTTTTAATGATTAGAAGCGTAGATATGATCATTGGAACAGTTTAGGTGAAATGATAAATCTTTTAATTTTCATACTATGCAATCACATCAGATAAAAACAGATTTAACAAAAGAAATACTCTTGATAAGCTGAGTACTTTCTATATATCAGCATACATCATTTCATACTTCAGATGTGCTTTTATTCAGCAAATTGAATCATTTAAAACTGGTTGCCTGATTCCCTTAATGTGAAATATAGTTGGTTCGCTATAACTTAAAATGATTCAAGGTCACTTATAAAAATGAGGAGTAAAATAACACTCGTTGAGATTATTTCTGCCTTTTTCCTTATACATTGTTTCTTGTAGAGTGACTTCTATTCCTAGATGATAATTTTGTTTGTACATTTGACTCACCATGTTCAAACATTGTTAACATTTCTTTTATAAGCTTAATGATTGTCATGGGGTGCCTTCAATTCCCGACTTGACATCATTTTACAAAAGAAATAGCTTCAAATATCTAAGACTTCTTGTGCGATATTTATAAATCCCAATTGAAGTGTAATTTTTAATTTGAACAAAGAGTAGGATAAATTCCTCTAAAAATTCTGCATTCTTCCAAAATTATTCCATCTGTTTTGCCTTATACTAAGAGAAACAAGTGATAATAATATTTTACTTGTTTGAACTTGAGATCACATGTATGTTACTTAAAATGAATTATTTAATAATATATTTATTATAATGTAAGAAAATAAGATGTGATAAACATTCAAACATAACAGATGTCATCAACAAGTACAATGCTGTTTTTTCAGATTGTAGGCGTATTTTTATTTCAACTTGTTGCCACTGCTGGTTTACAAACTCTTTTATTGAGTAGTGCAGCCACAAATTCTTGCTAACATTATCTAATAAAAAAATTTTCATTTTTTTCTCATTAAAATCTGAAATTTCATTAATTCAATAATTATGTTACTTTTTATGTTTATTCTTTTTTGTAATTTAAAGAATCCTTTATTTGTTTTTTCTAATAAATCAGATTTTGAATATAATATTTCATATATAATTTTTTGCTACTTTTTTTTATCTGATGTAGTGTATGAATAATGCATAAAAATTTCATCAAAATCAATTCATAAATTGATATGCATGTACTTCTGATTATTTAGAAATGTATTGAATGAATTTAAATAATATGCATTTTCATTGGTTTATTTACTATGCTCAATCAATTGATTTTATTGAATATTTATTTTCAGAAATCTGTAATGAGTCCAGAGTCACTTCATTTTACTCGAAGTCAAGGTATGTGTATTTATTGATAATATAAATGTGTGTATTTATATATTCATATTTGATTCTTTATTTATTGCCAAAAAAATATTTGAAACATTACTCCGATTTTAAGCATTGTTGGAATCATTATGAAATTTTCTGCTAAATTTATATTATTTCCTCAATTTAATGTTAATTATTATAAATAATTATTGTTGCTTCATTGTATAGTGCTTTTAATTTTCCAAAGTGGCCATCATGTATATATGTGGGAATTAGGCATATATCTTTTTGCCTACTCTAAAAATAGTATCTAGATTAAACTTCCTATTCAAATACTGAAGTTGATCTTTTGCTTCTTAGTTGCACAATAGGAGAGTAACTACTTTACTTAACTTAAAACTGGGGTTTTACTTAATAACTTGAATTTGTGCCTTGAAACTGAGGGGCTTGATAAATAGGGGAATTGATCCTATTTTATGTTCCTTAATTTATTCAGGAATAACAATATTGAACTTAATGTTAAATATTCATAGATATCTATATCCTTTGTGATGAGAGAATAGTATCAGCTAAGGTGCCAATCACACCGTTTAGACATATATAATTGCACAAAATTCTTTTCAGAAATTTAATTTTGCTATTGCAGTTTATGATTTTTAAACCATGGATTTTCATATTATGTATAATTTAATTAATGCATATTTGTGTTGCTGCATACATGCAAGGTAGTTTCAGTTTCAGATTTTGCACAGACTATTTATGCTTTCTGTCTACTAAATGTTACTTAAAGCCTGTCATCATTCTTTCTCACATAAAGAAAAAGAAATAGAATTTTATTTTGCCAATTATTATTACTAATTATAAACTATAATGAAGACCTATATTTATTAGAAATAATCACTAATTTTTTTTTATGTATTCATATTTGTCACAAAATTGTATTTTACTGTCAACTCCACTTACTATTTCGTTATAATGACAATTTTTGAATTTGTTGTACATAAAAGTTTTAATTCAGTTTGAATATTTATTTTATTTTGTATTTACTTTTACTGACCTCCCCCCCCCACTGAAAATTTATAAGTATTTAATGTGATGATGTTTAATGTTTCTGAAATATTTGCACCTTTATGATTTAGAAAAAAACATTTCTGTGGTGTTGATTCATATGCATTTGTTGTAAAGCATAAAACACAAATTCCCAAGAATCATATCTCAGAAAATATGTTTATACATAAAAATGCAATGTCCACTACTCATATTTCATCATTGACTAGGGACAAAGCAGTGATTTTTGAACCCTAAAGTAAATCATCTCATAATCATGTTTTTAACATTGCATAATGAATATTTCATGTATTTAACCACTTCATTTCATAACATTTTATTTACTAATTAGTAAAATGTTATGAAATAAATGAGTTATGTTATCATTAAATATCATATAACTTAATGTTATCATTAAGTTATATCTGAATTTTGCATTGCAGAGATTACTGTGTGCTAACAGTCCAAGATATTCTGTATTATGCTATGTATTCTTTTGGGCTTATTATATTTTTTTATTTAATGAGAGTTCTTTTCAGGTTCCTCAGATCTTAGTGACACTCAAAAGAAAAAGGTCATAATTGATGTTACTACATTGGACAATTTCATTTCTCATCTTGTGAGAATAACGGAAGATTATACTGTGGAGAAATTACTACAGTTGTATTCAGTTTTACAGCAATGTATATATAAGCATAGGAAGCAGTTGGATAAAAAGGAATTGCTTAAGGTGAAATTTAATTTCTAATTTAAGCATAACATTGATAAATTTAATTATATATGCTAGAGTATCATTTATTTTTTGTTTATGTTTAAATAACTATGATAAAAAAGGGTAGTTAAGAAAAACAAATGTTAAATTATCATTGAACCCAGTTTCTATATCAAGCACTTGTTCCAGTATTGTACAGTTAACTGTCAGTGAATAAGTGACTGACTGTTTAGAATAATTGTGTAATTGGAAAGCATTTTATTAACCAGAACTGTTATTAATGTTGGATATTTTATGAGTGATGAGTAATTCATCTGACACTATAGTTCATGTGCTATTCATAAATTTAAAATTGAATAATTTTTCAGATGAGAAGTAATTATATGATGATTTAAAATACAATCATTATGTTGTTTAAAGAATTATGCTATTGATATTTCTATGTTTCTTTTTTATTTCTTTTTATTTATTTATTGAAAACCAAAAGTTTATAAAATATAGCTATTTTGTGCTTTTTAGAATTACTGTATGTTCCATAATTATACTTTTAATTCTAAGTTAAATTCTTGTATAAAATTCCTTACTTAGATCAAAGACAACTGTAAGATTTTCAATGCTTTCTTCTATAGTTATGTTATGCTAAACTTTGATTTACTAAGTTTATAAAATTTTATCTTCACAATTTTGTTAGTCGTAAATAAAGTATAAGCATATGATTTATGTACTCATTGTGTGAGCAAATCATAAATAAAAAATTGATTCTTAATTTCATGTTGTCTACTTTTTTATTTCTAGGATCTTGAAAGAAATTTGGACTCTTTTTTGCGCTATAAACCATCCTAGTCGTTAACTCAAAATCCTATGTTGTTTGCAAACATTTGTACATGACACTGCCAAAAGAAAAACACTGCCCATCCTTTATTCCATTTCTAAATGTGATTTTGTTTTATAATATTTATTAAACATTTAATTAAACATTTTTGCATTGTAGATATGCATCTTATATGTTATTGGAAAACATGCTCAGT
>JAPDSC010009445.1:17306-33810 GCA_026290005.1 Latrodectus geometricus | reverse complement strand
TTTATCTACAATAAAATTATGTAGTCATATGTAGTAAAAGGAATATTTTTATACCTTGAAATGATGCATAATCATGTGTTTGTATTACATAGTATGTAAAATAACTTTAATATAGGGTAAGTAATTATAGTAATCTGTTGCTTGGAAGTTTAGTTTATAGTTGCAACTGTCATCATAATTGTACTAAAACTTTAATTCATGTTATATTTAATTAGTTGAGGTTTTTTGTGTTTTCTATGAAATATTCGTTTTTTCAATATTTAATAAAAGCTTGCTATATTTTATGTTTGAAACCATTTGTAAGTAAGTATTCATTAATTGCTATTTATTTTGAAGTGGCCCATTTAACTCTTGCTAAATTGTTTTAAAAATTATTCACTATGCAATGTGTTTAAAACTTTTAAGTTAATTTTATGCAAAAAAAAAAAGAGTTCAAATATATTTAGAATATTTGAAGTGATAGTTCTTGTTGTAGTTGTTACTATTTATTCCTAATTTCAAAATTATTTTTTAAAAACAAGCTTATGTGTAAATATGTAAAATTTTCGTAAATGGATATATTTAAAGTATGTCATTTAAGTTCTGTTGAAATTAAACTGTGAATTGTAGATATTTTATTCACTTAAGCGTGCATTTTATTAAGCTTAGTACCAACACATCAATCTACTTGATGTATTAAAGTTTTATTTTAATTACTTTAAAAAATATTTTCTAGCTCCCATAATTAGTTGCTTTTTACAAATTTTAAAAAATTACCAATTTAAAATATTTTAAGTACTAATCAGTAAGTAAATAAACATTTCAAGAATATCTTTTTATGATATTTAATGTTTTTCTTGCAAGAAAGAAAGAAGACAAATATTCCTCATATTATTTTCATTTCTATGTCAAATTTTACTTTATCAGTGTCTTGTTTGTGAATGTTCTGTTCCATAAGATTTTTACTTCTGAGTTTGATTAAAACTATGAAGAATTTGCCAGATTTTTGTTATACCTTTTTTTTACTACAGTCATTAATATTTATTTATTTATCTATTGAAAGAGTTATCTTGAATTAGAGTCTTGAAATGTTTAATTTATTAAACATACATTGTAAATGTTCTTTCTTAAAGTGTGTAAAACTTTGAAACATCTCTTTGATATCTTTTCATTAAAAGAAATAACTTCTTCATACCAGTTTTGTATAATGCTTTCAATCACTGCCTATTGAATCTGCCATTTACAAAATATTTTTTCTTATCTGTGTTCAATGAACTGCCACATCTTTGAAGAAGAAAACTGAATTCCTTGAACTAACAGGGATCTATGTTCAAGCCTCTGTCACTGCCTTTTGTATCAACAGCCAAAGATAACATTCTATCAGTCTCATATCCAGAACTTATATATAGGAAAAAATTATTACTTATTTATTATATATTTATTTTTCATGAATTGTTTAACTGCCATTAAACTTTAAATGTAGATGATTTTCATCCAAAAAGAAATGAATTTGTATTTTTCATTGTGTATTAAAAGAACTTTACAATTGGAGTTCAATTTCATTTTTCAAATTTCATGTTTTATTTAATTGCAAATTAGCATTACATTATGTATATTTTTTTATTTGATATTGATTAGTAATTTATGTTAATATGTTGTATGTTAGTTCTTTGTTCATGTGAAATGTCATTCACTTATACACTTGTCTTAAATTGTTTTCATTTTTGCATAATGTGTATGCTTATTATTTAGCTGTGTATTTAATGTCTGAGAGAATTTTTTTCTTATCTTTAAAAATTATTCAGAATGATTTATGTACACTCAGCACTTTGCCTTAAAAAATATACTTTTGAATGATGATTTGTATTTAAACTGAATTCCTGATGGTTGTCGTTGTCAAATTACTTTAATTCATTCAAAGAAATAATATATCTTTTTATCCCTTATATCTTCATAATACAATGATGTTATGACTTCATAATACAAAATGTTTTTACTATAGTTATATTTAACTCATTTTAAACTTATATTGCCTTACAATAGATTTTATAAACTAATTTGTTTTAGTGATTGCTTATTAGGAGTAAAATTTATAGAATGTTACATAAAAATATAAGAAATATTAAAATATACTATTAAAAATATTATTGTATTTTTAAAGAAATGGCCTTATCTGTAATTTCTGTATTGACATTGTGACTAAGTTGAAGTAGGAAGAAATGTCTAATATTTAAATTAAAATCATGAATTAAAAACTAAAATATTTTAAATCTTATAGATACTTTGTAATTCATAAAAATGTTTTTTGTGTAAATGAAATTTTTTTAACAATATGGAGAATATAATTAAAGAGCTTGAATAAGAAAATCTATATAATATTTAAAAGACCACTTATAATTTTTAAAATCAATTTCAAAATTCAACATGGAATACCTGATGCTAGAAGGAGATGTCTGTATGAATGATTTCATACAGTCAGCACCTTCATAAATGTTATTTGTATAAAGTTTTAAAAGGTTTTCCTAGTTGTAAACTAAAATTCGTTTTGTATTGAAAGTTTGCATTAATATCAGGGATAAATATAATTATTAATGTTTAAAATGTATAAAAATAAATTCAATTTATGTAAAATTCACTGTAAGAAAAGATAAATACTTATAAATTATATTTGACATATGTATATAAATGCATTATTGTTAAATTACTTATAAAAGTAAAAGCCCATATATTTTTAACTAATAATTTTTATACTGGAAATATTGTAGGCTTTTTTATAGAAATAAAAAAATAATTACTGTTTCTGTGTTTCATATTTTTTTGTATAATTTAAAGATAAATCAAACTATATTCAAAGTTATGGTTTTATATTACTTCCTTGAAAAGATAATTTTTCATTGTAATGAATGAATCGTTAATTTTTATTAATTTATGTTATTTCCATACTTCATGATTACTTTTCAACATTTCTTTTATTTATTTTTTAACATTTTATTATTTTTCTTGATTGTAATGTTTCTCTTTCTTGTACTTTGTTTTCTTATTGTGAAATATTTTTACTGTACATTTTGAATTTCATTGCTCAAAGTAATAAAATAAGTATTTCATATTTGTGTTATTACTTTTATTATGTACTATTTTTATTTTAAACGGCTTGAATGTAATTAAATTAAACATGCTTTTTCCAATATAATTATTTAAATTCAATGCATGTAAATTTCTTAAGATAGGTATTTTTCATTAATAACATTTTCTGCAATTGTTCCGAGAAAAACATTTTTTTGGTATTCACTCTGTGTGAAAAACATAAATGCCCTATTTGAATATTTTTACTTCATATTGGTATTTTGAGCTTGTGTGATTTTACAACTATAAATTGTAAGAACTATACCACAGCTTCAAAAATGGGAATCTTAAAAAAATAATATAAAATTATTTTATTTCATTAATATCTTGTAGCTTGTGAAATTAATATATATATATATATATATATATATATATATAAATTTAAAATACTTTTATTTAGCAACAAATATTTATATCCAAGTTTTAACTTTTTTTTTTTTTAAAGTTTTTCTTAGTTTCAGAAAATTATTTTGAAATATTTTACATGTAGCTTTTTATATATTGTTCCAGTTGAAATTATAATTCTTAGATTATTTGCGTTTCAATATTCCTATACTTTTTTCCTTTTATATTACAAATCTTAAAATAAATCAGAATCACTTTAATTTTTAACAGTATGATTAAAATTAATTTCTATTTTATAATTATTTTTAAAATTTGTTTTTCTGATTCTAATATTTGCAATTATTTATTTGAAAAATGCCTGATTTTGATTGAAAAGAAAATTTTGTATGTGTAAGTTAAAGTAAAGTAAAGAAAAGTTTAAGAAATTAAAGCTTAAACAATTATATATTTTCTACATTTCATATTTTTAATAACTTTTCCAGTGTCAAAAATATTTTAAACTATCTATAATAATCTTTAAGTGCATAAGTATTCAGATTGCAAAAATATATTTTTTAAATTAAAAATTGAAAAGTTATCATTATATATATGATTTGTTCTTTGGATTCCATTGAAAATATGGTACCGATTTTGTTCCTTAGAAGTTGATGCTTTTACTGAATTGCTTTATGCTTTTAAGAAAAATATATGCAAATCATAGAATAATCATTTAGCTTCCAAGTCGGCTCAGCAGCTATGAATTGCGAACATTCTGTTATTAACATGTTCAAAAAGTTTCATTTTTTTTCCAATCATCCGAAAAAACAGAATGTTTTAAAAAAAAATTTTATAGAAATTAATCAAGAGCTCGATAAATTTTTAAAACAAATTAGAAAAAATGTTTTTCCGGAAACTAGTTTAATATATAAAATACATTTCTTTACATATGTTCGTCCAAAAATGTTTTTAAAAATTCATATTATTGCAAATGTTTTTCTAGAACAGCGTATACTTATTAAAAGTTCCATAGTATCCGATGCCCTTCCGCTGTGGGAGGGAGAGTGTTTACTGAAGTTGTCATTTGATCATGCATCAAAGTTATATGAGGCAATTGACTGCTCGAAGACTTCGGTCGACCAAAATAAGCAATTAGATGCTTATTGTAACTTATTTTGCTAATATATTATAAAATTGCATACTTGTGTTATTTAGTTAAATACGATGCGATTCAAAGAGGTCTTGAGAGCATAGTCATGAATTCAAAAAGTATCAACCTGAAAAAGAATGTTAAGTAATTCTGCTTTGAGCTTAGCTTTTTTATCGATTTGGTGCCTTATAACCATACTTTTTTTATCCATAGCAAACTTTCGAAATTTATTATTATTATTATTTTTTTTTAAGTTAGCTAGCCCTAAAGGTTTAAGTATTTTCTTCCAAGCAAGTTGTAATAATTTGGATTTCAAGAAAAATAAACTGATTTTTATTTTAACCCCTTAACACATTATTTTGTAAAAAATTGCGAAAAAAAATTTATATTTAAGGAAATAAATTTTGGAACTCTGTCGACCAATACATGCCTTCTGTTTATTATATATATAACCCCTTGAAGTATGTAGCTAGAAATATTTCATTTTTTTCAACATGATTCCATTGGATGTCAGATCTTGCTTCTTCCGCATAATATTTGTATCTAAAACTAAATACATCCAACCCCAAGTTGTGAAAAAATAATTTAAAATATGCTAGGAGCAGACAGATGGAAATACCTTTGAGAAACATCGATCTTGTTGGACCTTGCTCTGAACTGAGTGGGAAAATTATTATGGCATAAAATATGACCCCGTTTGAATTATCTCTCTTTTGCGAACTCTAACTTGATCTGTCGATTTTCAAGAGAGTTCACTGTATAGAAATAAGAAGCAAGTTCTAATTTGAGAAGCATGTAAACAACCGTTCTATATCCCACGAAGATTGATATGAATAATTTTCGAAACTTATCCTATTGACTTACAGTTTAAAGCGGATTCTGAACCACTACAAACAGCTTTGCCCAAGATGGGATTTGAACTAAAGACCAGAGCGTTTACTACTCCAACGGATGTACATATAAAAATGCATTATCTATTTGCCAGTTTCAACACATCCAGAACTGAACCTTTTGCTCTACAGAGACCTTTGTTGTATTGTTTTATTTAATATCCTTCTCCATTATTGTCTCTCGGAGAAATCTTTTATAAATAATGGATATATTCACGTATCATAAAGTAGGAAAACTCCCGAGCATCCACAGCGTTCAATGTGCATTTGGAAATGCAGCATCAATTTCTCATTTTTCAACAGTGTCTTAGATTAAACTCGAAAATTTCTGTTCTGAGATGTACCGTCGCATCATTATTTTGTTCCAGTTTAAGATTTTTTTTATTGATGACTCGATTAAATATTATAGAGATTAAATATTATTTTATGTTGTTACCCCTGACAGGCGAAGCCAAGCCCGCCCGTCAGGGGCTGGGTGAATGAAGTCAAAAGGAGCATCTTCCGTTTTTGAATAGAGCACACTCATATGAAGGTTGAAGTATGACTTTGGCTTATAGATGGCAGCACCATCCAGTCTTCCAATTTTGAAATTGAAGCCAGAGAAGACCCATAATCTGGCTTCAACCACTCCCAGAGATATTAATTTGGAGTGTGAACATGGAGGACATTGTGACCCGATATATTTTACATCCCCCAGTCACCATAGGCTTAGCTGGGATTCGAACTCACCACCTTCCGATAATGAGAAAGGCACCCTAACCAACTAAGCCACCGCGGCCCTAAATCATTTTATAAAATCTATAATAATATCAGAGCCGCATATCATATTTTAATATTAAAGAATCATTTCAAACATAGAATCATTTCCGCAAAGATCAGTTGTCTTCAACTAAAAACTGCCGAGCTGACATTCGAATGGTTAGTGTTCTGGTGTTAAGTCGCGTTATACTCGTGAAAAAAAAATTCATGCTAAAACATGTTTATCATTAATGGCCCCTTCTGTTGAAAATATTTGAGTCCAACAGCGTGACTTTCGAGAAAAACGCCTGTAGAAGACTGGTTTTCAACGAAAGTGGAGAGGAGTTTTTTCTCAAACTGCAATGGTCAAGGTAGAGAATTATCCTCCTTGAATCAAAATGTGATATATCGCTGGAAATTGGAAAGTACTGGGGAAATACATAAATTTAATTTACTTCTTTTTACCGTTTGCGTGGTCAATACATCTTCTCACATATCGTTAGTTTAAATTTCGCAAATTTTCGTTTTTAGCAAAACTAATTTAAAAAAAAGATAGCAATTTTTCTGTCTACCTCTTATTCTCAACATTTGGTTATTTATTAGATTTCTTTACCAGAACAAATACTTATTGAAGCGTGCTTATATTTTTTGAAAAAAAAAAATAATAATAAAATTGAATTGCTTATTATTTAAAATTATTTATTTATAAAAAATTTATTTAACGTTTAAGCAATTTTGAAAATAATTTTGAATTGACATATAATTTGTTGCCTTTATATTGGCAACTTACATTAAGAAAAAAAAATTTTTTTAAATAGCAAAAGCTTAAATGTTTTTTTATATGCTTAAATACTTGCAGAATGTTTCTTGACTATTATTTTTTAATTAACTATTTCAATTTATATCAAGATAGCATGTTTTAGTTTTAAAGAAATTATTTTAGAGGAATATAATGATATCGGACATAATAATTATGCATTGTAAAAATTAGGATCATGTTTGAATGTTATGAATTTATTGAAAGAAAAAGAAACTTATACCAATGCGTAAAACAGCACCTTCATAATAATTCATAGTAAAAATAATCTTTAAATAAGCGCCTATATTTTTAATAGAGAAACATTTCAATTTCTTAAAAAAATAGTTTTATTAAACATATTAGAAATAAGAAATATTTCATTAGTAAAATAATCGACAGAATTTGTCACTTAGTGGCCAAATTTTACTCATAAGAGCTAGTCAGACCGAGACATACAATTTATACCGTACCACAACAAATGTCCAAGACAAGATTCAAACGAAGAAACACATAGAGAAAACTTCTCTAAGTAATATGAGATATGAATGTTTAAATATTTTTTATTTTAATACCTGTGTAGCTCCTAGTAATAATTTGAACCAATAAAAAAATTGAAAAAATAGGGCATTGAGTGTATTAGTTTATAAGAAATGTTTTCCATAATACTGCTCTTTTTCAATGTTTGTATGAGAATATTTCTGATTTTAAAAAATGTGAACAAATAGATAATTTTGTTTAAATTTATGTATTTTTTTAAGGAAATTAAAATTGTTCTTATTGAAAATTTATATTTTTGTTGTCTATCCATGATTGTTTATTTGTAAATCACATTAATAATACTATGACATAATTTAGTTTTCGAAATTGAAAGAACATGAAAATTTAATCATATAAGTTTTCTCTTTAATTATGTAATCAGAAAAATTGACTTTTTTATGGCATCAAAATAAAGTACACATATTTACAATATTAAGTATTTTGATTAAAAATTTTTACAATAAAAACAACATTAGTTTATATTAATAACGTCTGAATGATGTAATTTAAGAAACTATTCTAAATTTAAAATTTCACAATTCACTTTTCTTATCACTAGATTTTTTCTGAGACAAATATTTATATAAAACTTGTGTAGTAAGAATTTAAAAGATGATTTTAAATTAGATGTGTAAACCCACCTTACTTGATTAAACTTTTAACGTAACCAGAAAAATTTGTGCATTGAGTTATACAGTACTACCAATAAGTATTTGGACACCTATGCAAATGACGGTATCAGCGGTCCTGAGGTACGTCATGGCCTCCGCCTGTATAAATCGGCATTAGTCGCATGCAAGATACCACGCAGTTCAGAGCTTTCTGATTGGAGAAAGGTATAATTATCGGGTATCATAAATGTGGCCGATCCTTAAGGGACATATCTAGCTATCTAAAGTGCCCAAAATCGACAGTGGCTTGTGTGTGATTAAGAAGTGGAAGGTGAGCGGTGATTGTCTGAATGTGCTCCGAGTCGGCAGACCAATGAAACTGGAAGATATTGACTGACGAGTACTGTCCAGAGAAACTCGGAAGAACCTCACCCAATCAATGGCTTTCATCCGCGTAGAATTTCAGTAGGCATCCGGGAGTATTGTTTCAATGAATACCATCCGTAAGGAAGCACGTCTGCTTGGTTTTCATGGTCGTGCTGCTGCCTATAAGCCTTTGATCACAAACTCCAAACACGTTGCTCGGTTAATGTGGTGCAAAGCACATTGAAAATGGACCGTAGATCAGTGGAAACGGGTTCTTTGAGGCATCGAATAAAGGTTCACCCTTTACCGTTCGGCTGGCAGGGTCTGGGTCTGGCGTCTGCTTGAAGAACGTCTCCTACCAGAATGCATTGTGCCAACAGTCAAGTTCGACGGAAGTGGAATCATGGTGTGGGGGTGATTCTTTTGGTATGGGCTGGGGCCCTTGGTCTCATTCATGGTAAGCTCAACGCTGATGCCTACTGCACCATTTCGGATGACAATGTGCTTCCTACTTTGTGGCAGTTTTACGGGTTTCAGGGCAACAATGCCAGTTATCGTGTTTCGAAGTTAACCAAAACTTGGTATGGTGCCAATGGAGTTCATCGAATAGACTGGCCTGCCCAGAGCCCAGAGCCCAGACCTGAACCCTATCGAGAACCTCTGAGACAAGTTGGATCGCTGAATTAAGGGGTGCACTACCCTTTAAGAATCAGTGAAGGAACTTGTATGTCTACTCCAAGCCGAGTGGAAGACAATACCTCTAGCTGTAATACAAAGACTTGTCGAATGTATGTCCTGGAGAGTTAACGCTGTAATTGCCTCTCGTGGAGGCTCTTCCAACTATTGATTTTGAATAAATTTAGTCTTTCTTTTCTATCACAAGTGTCCAAATACTTATTGGTAGACAGTGTATAATACATTTTTTTAAAGGATACTGTGGATATTAAAATATTTTTTTAATAGTAGAGGTATAAAGCTGACATTTTTTATGCATATTTATAGCATAGAAAATATGAGTTCAGACAAATTTGAAAAAATTATTTCATTAATATTTTGAGCTAATTATAATTTAAAAGAGTAAAAAGATTAATTTCCTTCCTTGCACAACAAATTTCTCAAATTTGTTTAAAAAAAGTACATTTTTGAATACGTTTAAAGCATTTTTAAAAATTGTTGGAAAATATTTTCTTTTAAAGAGCTTAAAAAGTGATGAAATATTTTAATTTACTTCATGAATAAAATAGTTGCTAAAAGACTTTAAACTATTAAAAATGGAAAAAATAAAAATATTACATCCAATTCCGGTTTTAACCAATTAATTATATATGTCTAAATAAGTGTGGGAAATATTGTGAAGATCGTACAAAATTTGTATCGCTAGGAATATTTTGAAGTTTCTTGAATGGAACATTTTTTCTATTTGAGAAAATCACACTTTTAAGTTACAAGTCAAATATTCCGGGCAAATATGTGTAAAATGAGGAAAATATATTAAAATTTTTATTGTTCAGCTATTATGATTGATAAAACTCAAAATGAATAAATTGTCGATAAATTATTTTGAAAAAACATCATGAAACATTACCCATTATAGAAGGTGATTTTCAAATCGGAAACTAACCAAAATTATAAACAAGAGAGCAAGGCTTTGATGTAGAAATATTTTGTTTAACTCAATATTCTCTAAAAAATTCTCAAAATCGATTTTAAATGACAAGGAAATGATATGCAGTTATAAAAATAAAATAAGAAATGAAAAATCGATATTTTTCTCAAATTTAGTGTCCACGATATCTCTAAATTTGTTAAGTAAAGGTACATTTGCATTCTACATCTAATGATCAAAAATTAGTTAAGTCTTGCTTTAACAAATAATGCACTATGAATAAGGAAAACTTTAATAGCTTCAGTTGGTTAATAAAGAGAAAATACGTTTATAACTTTTCAAGCTATTATTTTGAAAATGTTAATATATTTTATTTAATTTCCTTAAAAGCTAAAATTTAGGAGATAAATAAGTATACTAACCTCAAAGTTGTAAAATCTGATAAAATAAAAATAAGATCACAATGTAAAATGCATAATTTTTTTTTTTGCATTTATCGTGAATTTTTTCAATAAATATGTATAAAAAAAAAACTTTTAATTATTGCAAATAGGAAATACTTATAATTTATTATTCTTACTGCTGTATGCAGTCAAAAAGTAAAATATGTTCAAAAGTTTTACTTAAAAAATGTGTTTATTTAAATACAGCTTACATTACAATTTCTTAATTTAACTTGATTAGGAAAAGAAAGTCTGTAAATCTGCTTAAAAATGAAAAAATAATTTCAGTAGTGCTGTTTACGATGCTATTTTATGAAAATTATTTTAAAGGGAGTCATAGACATTAAGGCTTTAGTTAAATATCTTCAGTGTCGTTTCCATTAAAATAATATGCAAAATAAATAATATGTTTTTAATTAATTCTAAATCATCGTAAGGCCAATTATTTCTCAGACATATTGCACGTTTTGAATCCAAATAAAATTTTGATTTTGTTAACTGGAGCTGAATTTTGTTTTGAATTTGAATTTTAAGTGGACCCTTAAATTGGTATATTAGATTATTTTAAAGTAGGTAGTGCATTCTATTATTAATCCTATTTTCTAATTTCGAGTGTATTGTATACATATGATTATTAAGCATAATATATCATCATTATATTTTAATTTTTTTCGAAAGTAGGGTGTCAAAACAGCTATTGTAACCGGTCGTCTATTATGTTCAATACTATGGAAGCCATGAAGAAATCGGGGGGGGGGAAAGGAAGAAACTGAATCACATTTAATCTTTTAAAAGAGAATTCCCAAGATACTTTGTATCAATTATGTTTCTTAAACTATTAGGGACGCATTTGTTTTATCAATTGCCGATTTATTTGTTCTTTCTTTTATCTGGGATTTATAACAACAGCGTATCTATCACTGTATGCATCTATCTTCTAATCTCAATTCTCAAGAACTACTTTTACCCAATTGGCCAAGCACGGAACATTTTGAGACATGCATTCGCAGGATTGATCCCCTAATTTGATTACAACTTTTACCTCTTATTAATAATAGCTATAGTCAAATGTTTTCAGGAAAAAATTCAATACAATCATCACATTGAAATAATAACCAAAATAAACAGGATATTAAAAAATATTTTCTTATAAGTAGAGCCGCTGTCAGATTTATATGAGAGTACTTTTGCGGTCATCAACGTTAACTTTGACCAATTTTGTTCGTGTTTTGATTTAGGTTTCTTTTTGTTTGAAAGATAAATGACTGATCCGTTGTTTTTACAATGATTTTTGGTTTATTTATTGATTGAAAATAAGCTGTTTTTTTTAATAAAGAAAGCGATTATTTTACAAAATATATTGTTATTAAATTTATTGCTTCATAAGTACAGAAATAAATGTTTAGTTCTTAAAGAAGAAAGTAAAGCAAACATCTAGGTAATGTTAAAGTACTTATAAATAAACCGTTTTCAGATTGTTTCTCTAATATATTTAAAATTTTTTCCATGTGTGTTAATTTTACTATATTAATTTTATGCTTTTATTTAAATTAATTGCATTTAGTATTCGAAAATATCCGTTAATAATGTGATTTCTTCTATATTTTTAATGTTACATTTAGTTGTTATTTTTATAATACTTTCTTTTTCAATATACCTATTTGACCCTGGTATAGTAATTTTATTAGCAGCAAAACATGAAGTGACAAAATTTTAATTTTTTAATTATCAAATTTTAAATTTATCAGGTTTCAAGTATATTTAATTTATCTTTGTTTTCAGTAATTTAGATGATATAAATATTTAAATTATTCCATTCATTAAATTTATAATCATTTAGTTAAGTAATTCAGTTAGTAAACTTTAAAGAAAGAATTTATTAACTTTTTTCTTATTAAAGTTCCAGTTATTAATGTGATATACAATTGGGATAAAAATTTATTTCTTATAATGAAATTTTTTATTTTGACTACAAATCATAATGTTATAGTTCATCAACAATGAGAATGTTTAAATTTATTTTTTTGTCTAGTAATGGAACTTCCCTGTGAATAAACATAAGTGCCTTTAAAGAATTTTTTTTAAAATTTTTTCTTATAAAATGCTGACACATCTAAATAATAAATATAATTTTATAATCTTGATAAGTTAGATTGGTAAATTTAAATATATATTTGAAATATAATTATGATAACTGAATGCATAAAAGAACATTATTTTATTTAACCACTTTATTTCCAAACATAATAATATCAGCAAATGAACAAAAACAAAAGCTAATACATTATAAGATGTGAATAGATATTGTCGAGGAAATATTCTTGTGCCTAGCACTATCTACTTAGGTTTTACAGGGAAAGTAGCTGTAATTATAGCCGCTACATCCTTGGGGAAGGGTACCATCAGCTGCATAATGTGCTGCTGTGGGAGCCTCATGGTAAAGTTTAAGGACTTGTTCTTTTTCATGAGAAGGGACAATTAATTGTGCTTTTTCAGCTGCAGAGTGTGATGAGTAAGGATACCTTAATTCAAGAGGTACCCTCTCTTCGTCCAATTTGCAAAGTCAACAGTTATAATATCTTGCAAACAATCAATAATCTTCTTTAACTCAAGATCTTTCAATTGTTCTGTTCTGAGTTCATGAGCTATTCTTGATGGGACATCTATAACAATAGTTTTTAAGTCACCAAGTTTTTTCATCCTTCTGGTCCTTGCTTTCGACAGGTCTGGAGAGCATTTCAGCCCCACATTGGGTGCCAGATTATAACCACTTTATTTCCAAAGATAATAATAACTATAGCAACAAACGAACTATTAACTGAACAGAAACTAATATATAACAAGAAGTGAGTAGATATTGTCAGAGAAACTTCCTTGTTGTGCCTAGCACCATCTACCTATGTGATACAGGGAAAGTAGCTGTAATGATAGCTGCTATTAATTTTATGAATGTAAATCCAAATAAGGAAAATATAAAAACAATAATTTCAAAAATGTAATTACAGATTCTTTGAAAAACAGGAACACGGATTCTAATATAAACATTGGAACATTAGCAAAAAAATAAATAAAAATTATAAAATACATTTTGAACTTTACCTAATTATTTTAAAAAAAGAAAATATACAAAGACAGTATTTTTTTCAGGTTAGGTATAAATTATAAGATGTACATTAAATTAGC
Organism: Latrodectus geometricus; assembly: GCA_026290005.1. NCBI lineage: Eukaryota > Metazoa > Arthropoda > Arachnida > Araneae > Theridiidae > Latrodectus > Latrodectus geometricus. The sequence goes on along the minus strand of JAPDSC010009445.1, from coordinate 20,064 downwards.
AATTAAAAAAAAGATAATTTATTATAATATAAAAATAATAAAAATAGTATGTGCAAAGTAAAGAAAGGATATGTTGACATAATTTTTAACTAAATACTAGGGTTGCCAAATTAGAATTTTCTTCATAATTTTTGTTATTTTCCATCTCTAAGACGTAATAAAAATCCAGATTACCAGATAAACAAATCCATCAAATTAATCAACAAATTCAGAAATTCACATGATGAATTATACCAATATTATATAGGTCTAGCCATCTTTAAAACATAAATGTTTTCTTTTTAGTTATTTACTATAAAAAGGAGAAAAGTGGAAAATTTTGCATTTTTTTTAAGAGTAAAGGTAGTTATTTACTATATGAAATAGTTTTTTTATACAATATACCATGAACTACATATGTATAAGGCATTAAAATTTTTTGTTTTCCATTCTTTGAACAAATTAAAATTTCCATTCTTTGAATTTTGCTTTTTAATTTTATTTTTGTATCACTAAAGTCACAAAAAAATTGTTTTTCTTATGAAACTAATGATATTGCTTGATTTTCATGACTGTCTACAGAAATTGCCAAATGATGTAGAGAAAAAAAATCATGAAACCAATATAATATTTTTTTTTAAATGGCTAAGCAGAGAATTTTTCTTCCACTGCTAAAAGTTAAACCAAATTTCAAATTCAGGATATTCTTTGGTAAATGAAATTTATTTTATTTTATAACTGAGATTCAAGAAAAACTTAAGTGATTTAAATAATATTTTTTTCAATGTGATATACAAGTTTGATTTTACGTAAAGTTAACCAAAATAATTTTTACACTGAAAATTTTGTTTCAGAGGTTTTTGGATTTATTTAAATTTTTTATGTTTATGTTATCAAAGTTTATATAGTGATTGTCATTTATGTATTAGTTATCAAATATACATATATAAATCTTTCAGAAAAAGAAATTGAAATATGACATATAAATACTTATTGACATATTAATATTCATATTTTTGTGCGTTTTTTTTTTTTTTTTTTGTCTTGATTGCTTTTATATTTTATCAGTTATATAGAGAAAAATATCTTATTTGAGAATAAATATAAATTAGGAATTATCATATGTCTGTAAAATGCTGAATGATTTATTTTCCCTGAAAGTGCACTATAGAGCTGGAAAATAATGCATGTGTAGTAGCAATATTTTTAATGTGAATTATTAACAAATGATTGTTAAAGTATGATAGATTTATTGTGCCAACTCTTATATAAACAATAATTTTTTTTTGCAATATTCTTGAATGCCTTTTACTTTGATTTTGAATTGCACCTGCTGCTTGAATGTTTGTAATTGTTCATGTGATTTATTTGCAAAACCAACTAAGCATGAAGGTACTTTAAATTATTTTTATTGCAACAAAAAGCTTTATTGGAAAATCTGATCAAAATATAATTGCAGACAGTGTAGATGGTAAAATTCTAGGAGTGGTAGTCAGGTTTGATGCAATTTCTAATTTTCATACCAAAAGTTGCTTAGTTATCTCAACAATCTAAATTATGCCACCTTGTGCAATATCTAGTTTTCAAAAGCCTCATCACACTCAAACTTAAATTTGAAAGACATCAATTATTACTAGAGAAATATTAAAACACTAATAAGTAGAAACTAATTTTTCAAAGATTACACATTAAAAAAGGAAATAAAAATATCACACAGTCTATAGCAAGAGACAACCAGGCAATAAAGCTAAACCTATAATGTAAATAAAAACTAGCAATAGCAACTCAGATTTTACTTAACTGAACAATGGTACCCATTTAAAAAAAAAAAAAAAAACTATCAGTGTAATACTATCTACCTTGGGGATAACTGGACAATAAAATTGAATCTATAAAGTAAATAACACACATTTTTATAAAAATTTGAATTTCAATTAACCAGGTAGTGCAATCTTAGTGAAAATGGAATTTATCCTCGGAGAGAATCGGGCAATATGGCTAAATCAATAATGTAAATAAAATACATTTTTGTTCAAAATTCTAGTTTAAGCCATACAATTCACAGTAAACCTAAATACATGTCAAATCTACACAATACCCAGTATAAATTATTACTTACAACAGCTAATTTAATTAAAACAGCTTAATTTTAATTGATTAACTTATTAAGTAGTACACACCTAATCATTATTTGCAGATGAATTAAATTTTGCTTATTAAATTTATTACTATCCAAACCTTCCACTTGCTTCACTTTAATATTAAAATTCAAATTTTTTAATTTGATATACTTTAAAAAAATATAACTTCAAACACTTAAATTTCAATTTAATATGTTTCAAAATAAAATATAATTTTAAACACATAAATTTCCTTTTGACATACAGTTTTAACTTCAAATACTTAAATTTTGACACTTTCAAAATTTCAATCACAAATAAAAAATACATCAAGGGTTACTAAAAATCCAAACAAATTTCGCACATGCTTACACCAGGTTACATCATAAAATTACAAGAATAGATTTCAGTGCTGCAAACCATTTTGGTGCATTTAACCCAGCATGCCAGTAGGCTTCCTGAATTAAACCTAGATTTTTGTATTGTTGGTGTAAAATCTTATTGTTTAGTAGCAATTTTTTTCTTGGTGAATACAGTTTTACATGTATGTCCAATTTTGGTTGGCTATAAGACATTTGTCAAAAAAATGGTTTAGTTGCAAGATTAGTCTTATATCAGTCAAATAGTTTATAGGTATTATTAAAGATCATAATCTTTTT
>JAPDSC010009445.1:0-17296 GCA_026290005.1 Latrodectus geometricus | reverse complement strand
TGTTTTATGGGAGTGAATGCTGGGCAATTATTAAATTACATGAAAATAAATTATTAATCTTTGAACATAAAATCTTAAGAAAATCTTTTGGTGCAGTCTGTAAAAATAAGAGCTGGAGATTCTCATTTACTTTTGAAATCTATCAAAAGTACAACCAACCTGATATTGTTAAAGTGCAATAGATTACAATGGCTTGGATATTTCTTCTGGTCTGACAATACAAACCTAGTAAAAAACTCTCTTTTACTTATCCCAAGGGAAACAGAAGACAGCGAAGACCAGCAATTGGGTGGCTTTACTCTGTAGAGCAGGACTTTTATCTGATAAATAAAAGAAACTGTAGGAGCCTTGTGATGGATAGGGCCAGATGGCAATGACTAATAGGGATGACCTTGACATTTTATAGGATGTAGTGCCTTAAAAGAAGAATGTTTCCTGAAATATGTCTTCATTGATCTAATATTTTTTCTGGTCATTTTCAGGAGAGTGTTTCTGACTATAAATGCGTGAAGTTTTTCATTCAAAATGCATCTTCTGTTCATAAAATTGATAGTTCTTTAAAGTTTTGGGTGTAAAGAAAATTACTCAGAGTAAAATTGAATACAGTGTAATCAGTGATAAGATTGAAATAATTGAACAATAAGTTTACAATTGTGACGAGTGTGAAAATGTATGAAATTTTTATTTATGCAGTTAATTTTATTTATCATTAATTAAATAAGGTATTGGAATTAGTTAACTTAGGCTTAATCATAATCAAATGGAATAAGGAAAGTATTTAAAATGTATTGATCATTTATGGTATTTTTAACTAGCTAATGCACTTTTAATAAATTTTAGTGAACTTATCTTAAAAAGCAATTTTTAGTAAAATTATTCTTACTCACATGCTGGCGCAGCATGTCCTGTTTTGGACCTTGTGCCATAAAACCCAACCAAACAAACAATCTTACTCACATGTGTTTAACTACATTTGTATGTAATTATGTGATTGCTATTTTATAATTAACTGGAATTAATATTTATAACTAATTATAAATAGTTAAAGTTATACACGTAAAATTAAGTTGAATTTCAAGTGGTATATTATGTTTTATAAACATTCCATTAAAGCCTCTAAAGAAAAATTGGCAGATATACAATGCTATTAACTGTTAGTTTGTTTTACTCTTCAGAATATTAGATACTTATTTATCTGATTGAAACTCCCAATTGAAATTAATTCTGTAAAAACATGACTCTGAAAATAATTTAAATATAATTTTCTGTTTTATATTTAATAATATGCATTAAGAAAATTTTTACCATTTAACTTCTGCTAATATTTAGTGTAAAAAAACAGGCATTACAAATAAAAATGTTTGAATGAAATTCATGTAAATGTTTATTATTTAGGTTATAAAATATGGAAGAAGAGAAAGCTGAAGCTGATACTAGTAAGTAATAATTCATTTGTGTTGAGTGTTCTAAGAAATTTTATTTCTTTTACATGCATATTTTTAAATTTTTAGCTGTTGATTCTGAAAACAAATTGGAATGTGCTATATGCCTTCAACCATGTATTCAGCCTGTTGAACTACCTTGTCGACATGTTTTTTGCTTTTTATGCGTTAAAGGTGTTTCTCTTCAAAGCAAACGATGTGCTATGTGTCGCCAGGTAACTTTTTATTCTTATACTATTTTTTTGCAAAATTTATAAGTTAATAGCAAATGATGTCCATGATTACTCTCAAACACAGAATTGTATTATGATTACTTCCACACACACTTTTATATGATTTATGCATATATTAACAGGAAATATTATGCATCAGTTCAATATTTATTAAATTGCAGCATATATTTTACTAAATATATAACAATTTAGTAGCTTCAATGTTTGATATTAACAATTGTTATTGATTTTTGGCTCATTTTAGGAAAATATTTTTTTATTAATTTTAAATATGCATAGCGTTTATTAAAATAATAATATTTTTTGCTATTGATGCTTCTCACTTTGTATTAAAGTCTAATTTTGTTAAAAATCATCCCTGTTTATCTTGAATAAAAAATTTTTTAATTATGTTGATTTAACTTTTGTATATGAAGGTCTAATTCTCTTTTCTAGAGTCTGTATTATGATAGTAAAATATTGTCAAAATTGTAAAAGTTATCAAAATTTATCATGCATTAATTTATCTTATGTTAATGATATATATGCATATTATAAAACATAATTTTTTTAACGTTTTATTTTGTTCCATTAAGATAATATTTTGCCAGTTGATAAATATTAATTTTTATTTAATGTTATCATGAATAAATAACTTCATGGTATTTATTATATAAAATCAACATATCTATTGTAAATTGACTTTTAACTCTGGAATTATTAAAATTTATGAATATATATAGTTTATAAATTAGTTTTAATAAAAAATTTTACTTTAAAAAGAAATTAGAAGCTCTCACACTTACTCATCAAAGTTTCTTCTTTTATAGAAATCAAATCATAGAATTTTTCTCATAAATGAAGTACTAGAAATTCCATTATAAATTTATTTTTCAATCAAAAATTTTTAATTTTGTATTTCTGAATTTTATGTGGAAAAATGCTTTTAAAACAAAAGTTTCAAAATCAGAATTGTAAAATCAAGTTTGCTATAAATTTTTTACTGTTTTATTTATCAATCCTTCATTCTGATTATTCTGAAAAATAAAAAATGATTTCGAAAGTAATGAGAAGATGGAATCACTGAAATTAATGATATGATCAGAAAAATAATTTCATCATTTAGTGTGTAGGCAAAAGGTTGCAATGCTTGAAAGCTTACTAATATGTTTTGAAGTGATAAAATTTTTAAGATATAGTTTGAAAACTTAAATATGGTTACTATAAAAGATCAAAGATCATGTATCAGAATGAAAAGTTTAATGTTAGATTAAAAACAAAATTTCCATTTAAATTCTCAATGCTCTGAGTATAACTTGTAGAGTTACTGTGTATTATATTGTTGTTGTTTCTGATCCCATCTGGTATAGCTTTGCTATACCAAATCCACAAATCCCTCTGTCTCATAAAATAAAGAAAAAGCAGGGGGTTTGCAAATAAATCTACCTTAGTAAATCCCAAACTCAAAAGGTATTGGAGGCTAGCCTTGTCGACACTGTATTTACAACAAGTAGGATAGAGCTTACGTATGCCATCAAATTTAAGGCCACTAAGATGGCTTTTAGCAAACATAGAATGGGTTGTCTAGTTATTTCTAGAACCCTTGAAAGCAGTGAAGCCACTAGGATTACCAACAGAGTACTAATCATGAGCAAGTAGAATGTTCCAGATAGCTCGGACACTTCTTTTTATGGAACTGAACACCTGTACTGAGTTGCACAATTGGAGAAGAACTAGCAGTGCTTTTTGCCAGGACATCCACCATCTCATTTACATGGATATATGCATGTGTGAGAGAGGATCCCTTGCAAAATGTATGCACTGGGCGTGAGAAAATTGCGTAAGGAGATGAAGAATAGAGATCTTGACTATATCACCAACATGTTACCGTGCATCCAAGTACTGGGAAGCGCTGTGACTGTCCATTATTATCCAAACATTACAAACCTGCCTCAATAGGAAGCAACTTAGAGTAAAAGACAGCAATGCTCAGGGTTTTTAAAAAAATTTCCTCCTCCAGATCTCCAGGATAGCAAATGAAGATGCCATTACCTGCATGATGATGCACAGCCTTACTGCCATCAGTATAAATAATTAAAGCATCATCAGGGATACTGTAAATAATCTTCCTGCCCAATCGTCTTAAGTTTTAGGGAATGTGAATATTTCTGTTTAACACATATTGTGATTTTACAATTTGGTTCATGTTTTGTCTCAGCCGAGAAAAGGATCAAATATCAGAATATTTGAAAAAGTCATCAAAAACATCAACTGATGATAACAGTTTAAATATTTTAAAGGATCTTTATGAGATTGTTTGAGGAGCATATCAGGAATTATCAATAAAACATATTTTATCAACATTAGTATACTGAATTTTAATGGAAATTATGGAGAAGAAAAAAAAAAAAAAGAATTATTCTTGTAATGAATAATTATTTAATTCACACTCATTCACACATGCGCACACACTTACACACACACTCACTCACACCTATCTATATCAAAAATAAATTGTTTCTTTATACGAGGCAAAAAATAATAGTGTAGAAAATTAAATAGAGATTATTCACTCCTTTTTTGAGACATTTTGTGTGTTTGAAATCACTATTCTACTTACTAGTCCACAATGATTTCTGTAACAATATAGGTTGCATATTGCTTACAGTAAAATTTAGCTAAGCATTCTTTTTCTTATACGAAAATTTTAGTAATAAATACACAATGTTTGGCAACATTTTTATTCCTTACAAATAGCAGTTGAGAAAACATCAAACTCTTTCACATTTATATACAAATCATTTAAGTAAATAAAAGACCAAATCTTAAATGTTTTTTAGAATTTTGATTGATGGAGTTTTAATGATCAACTCTATGATAAATGAATGGGAATATGATGTTAAATTATGTATTTTATTTTTCACAGGAGATACCTGCAAACTATTTAGATAATCCTAATCTGATAACTGTTAATCAAACAAATGTAGCTTTTGAAGGTTCATACCAGTGGTTTTATGAAGGCAAAAATGGCTGGTGGCAGTATGATGATCGTACTAGTTTAGAGATTGAAACAGCTTACAAGAAAGGAGAACAACAGTAAGTTTTATCACTTCTTTATATTTAATGATATAAATTGCTTGAGTGGATTATTAATTTTAACAACATGTTTTTTTCTTGCAATTCTTAAAAATAAGGGAAATGCATGTAGATTGACCTATATGGTTTGCCGAGATAACTAGAAATGTTTGCTTTTTTGACAGAACTTGAAGTTATCTAGGAAATTTTTTCTTATCCAATTAAAACTTAATTTCCTTTATTGAAAATAGAACTGGAAAAATAATGAAAGGACTTAATATTTCTTTGTAAATAATAATGTTTATTCCAATGATTGTAAAATTTTTGCTCAAGTGCTGGCAAATATCTTGCCTAGAAGCAAAAGTTTTCCTATCTCAGGCTAAAATTTTGTAAAATTACAAAAGTTTCACTCTGTTGAGATAAGAGTAACTCAACAGAGTGAAATTTGTTCTTGGCTAACTGAAATTAAATCTATAAAATTAAACAAGATGAACTATTATGTGAGGAACATATTATAAACAGGCAAAGAATTTCTGCAACACTTATTCTTGCTTTGCCTTTGACACTAATCGATGAGCTTGCCTTTGTTTTTTCCAAATATTATGAGAATTAATTTGAAGAGAGAGAAAAAAATATAATTATTTGGTCATGTGATAATTTACTATTGTTGGATTTGCCAAGATGAATAGGACTGATCTGACTATTATGTGATTAGTGCTGCGGTTACCAGTTCAATAATTTGTAGTATCAGTTCCTACCTGGGCTTTAGATGTTTGCATTGATGCTGAATCCACTTTAAATTCTAAATCTCATTCTAATTAGTTTTTGTGTGCAAAAACTGATTGTTTAGTGATTAACAAATTAAATAATTTATTTTATTCACCTTGATTCATATATTTTTAGAATAGAAGTCACAGGCTTAATATTCTTGAAAAACACTCATACTGTTTTCTAAATTCTAAGAGTTATTACATCCTGTTGTTGTTACTTGTGACACTTAGCAAAGCCATGCCTTCCCATCAGGAATTGGGCGAATAAAGTTATAAAGCTTCTTCCGTTTTTTGAATTGAGCACTGAGCATCCTCACAAGGGTGGAAGTACGAGTTTGGCTCATAGATTTCAGCATCATCTTGGTCTTCCAATTTAGAGATAGGAAGTCAGAGAAGTCTCAAGGCCTGGCTCCTAACACTTCCAGGGGTATTCATTTGGAATGGGAATGTGGAGGACATTGCAGCCACAACATATTTTACGTGCCCCAGTTGACATTAGTAAACATGGCAGATCTTCGGATAAGTTGGGATTCGAACTCACTACCTTCTGGTAATGAGAACAATGCCCTAACTAACCAGGCCCCATTCTTAACTTTCTTTTTAAGAGTAATGATAAAATATTCAAAAATAGAATTTTTCTCTTATAGCTTGAACTTTAAGATATGAATGAAAATTAATTCATTTATTAATCATTGAAAGATATTACAGTTCATAAACATCTTGCAAACTAATTTGTTATTCCAATTCTGTATCAGGACTCACCTAAGTATCGCTGCAAATTATTTATAAAAACTTTTCTTCAAATTGCTGTAAATGAATATATTTGAATGACAAATCAGTTGCAAATTTAAAACATCTAATTAATCTTACCACTTTAAAACAACTAATAAAAATAATTCTAAAACCGGTAATGCAATTTGTAATTTCAGCAAAAAGTATGAAATAAATATTGTAATTGATGTTATTAACCCATTTCATAAATTAAAGAGAGAAAATTTAAATATTAGAATTTTTATAATTTTGAAATGGTAACTAATTATTGGGATTTTGATCTTTTTATGTACATACTTATTTAGTAATAAGTAATTTAATTTATAGCTCTAAATGACTTTTACTCATTTACTCATAGTAATATGTTTTTATAATTTATTTTTATCCTTTTTATTTTTTATTCATATTACTTATTAATTTCATTTATTTTTGATCATAAATTATTATGGTTAAGATTTCCTGAAGAATGAGAGTAAAAATCAGCTACATTTTTGGTTTTTGATTATGGATGTGTCAAGAACACATTTTTCCCTAAGTTACATGATAGCAAAATGCTTGAAACAAATATCATTGGTTATGTATAGACCAATGATATTTGTTTCAAATTTTGCAGTAAAAAGAAAATTTATTTAAAAAAAATTAATTATCTTACTAACAGCAGTAGCTTAGGATCATTTATTATGATCATCTGTTTAATATAATGAAAACAATCGAGATTTTAGTTGTTTAGTAATTTTATAGTAAGTGTTTTTATTAAGTATTGTGCAGTCTTTTGCAGCAAGTGTAAAATTATATTTGAAAAATGTTAATTTTAACATTTTTCAAAAATAATTTTATAATGTTGATGTGTACATTTTTATCAAATTAATTAATCACACATAATATGCTATTATTTTAATATATTTAAAAAGTTGTTATGAAAATTAATCATTTTTGAAAGTGATATAAAATATTATCTCAAATGAAGTAGTTTATAAATGCTTTTATACATAAATCACCCTGTCTTAAGACGTTAGAAGTATTTATCCAAATATAATCTATCACATTAAAATATTAATAATTTGAGTTATCTATTCAATAAAATCCACATATTTTGGCTCAATAATGTTAGTAATCTGAATTTTTCCTATTTGGAAATCTAAAGCCATAAAAATCCAGTTGACTTTGGTAGAAAAAATGCATGTACACAGTGAAATTTTAAACCAAGTAATTTTAGATCAATATCATACCTTTAAAAACATATTGAGCATTTGCTTTTCCATGTATTTTCTTTTGATTTCAAATTCTACTGATGAAATTATTTAAGCATGTGGGAAATTATAAATAAAGACTACAATAGAAGAAAATTTCATTAAAAAGGATTTAAGAGCCTGATAAAACAAATTTACAAAATACTTTTCTACAAAGGATTGGGAAATAGTATTGTAAAGCAAAGTTTTAACTTTACTAAAATCTATTTTTTATTGAAAAAATGTCAAAATTTCAATGAAAGTTTCTTGCTAATTATGTTTACACAATATTAATAGGTATTATTACTGATTGTCTAAAACAGAGACTCATAATTCACAAATATATTTGAAAATCTAAATTTGTGTGTTGTCAAATCAGTCAAAATTAAAAAATTTTTTTTATAGTTTATTAATATTAATGTAATTACACCATAGTTTAAATGGTGTAAAAATTATATAAGTGTTACAAACTTTTTTTTTTATTAAAATATTTTAATTTACAATAATTTAAATTCAGGTATGAAGTGCTTATAGCTGGTTTCCTGTACACCATTGATTTTGAAAAAAGCCTCCAAATAAGGAGTAATGACCCTATTCGAAGAAGACATATCAAGCGAGATTTAGTTTCCATTCCCAAGAAAGGTGTAGCTGGAATTCGACTAACTACTGATTGTTCCTCTTCTGAAGCAGTTCTACCAAATTTAGCTGGTATGACTCTTAATGATACTCTTGATGGGGCTTCATCTACTTCCAATATTTGCTGCTGTACATCTTCCCTTTCATCTGATGGAAATTTTACCTCAAAGCGATGTGCCAATGCTGATTGTGGCAGCTGAGAAAAATTATTTTAATTAATTTCGAGTATTATATAAATATATATAGATTAAAAAATATTTATTTATGATTCTAAGAAATTACAACAAATCTTAATATAACTTTTAATACTATTTTATAGCATTGAATTACTGTATAAATGGTATTGAAACACTATTTTACTAATAACATTTTTCTTCAATGTGCATTTAATACTTTGTCAAAATAGGTATGTTATTTTAATTTGATGATTTGATAGGGGTGTCAAAACTTGCTGTTTATTAATATTTCAATACAATAAAAATAATAAAGTTTTCATTATATTAATGAACTGCTAAATTAGAATTTTCTTTTAAACAAGATGTATTCTTTATTTTATTATTTTTTAAAAATGAATTTTTATACAAATTGTATAAGTGTGCTGAGTTACTTAATTTTTAATGATTGCTGTAAATGTAACTATGAAACATAAATATTTACTTATCAGTATATTCAAATGTAAAATTTTTTAATAGTACACAAATGTGTAAATACTACGAAATGGCATACCAGTTTAAAAAAAAAAAATTATTTGTGTGTTAATTGTATGTTAACATCTCTGTAGACAACTTTTAAATGTAGAATTTTTTAACTTATTTAAGAATATTATTACCTCTTGGAAAATAAGAGTAGCAGTTGATATAAAAATTGCTTTGATTGAATGCATATATAAAAATGGTTTATCATATGAATTCATAATTCATAAGGTAAAGAAATTGTTCATGCTGTTTTAGAATCAGAAATCCCTGAAACTTTTAGGGAAAAAGCTATATAAGTTATGGAATTTTAGGAAAAATACCTGAGAAGGAATGTTTGTGTAAAAACAGCACATTTTAAAAATATTTCTTTTCTTAAATTAATTAAATTTAACATTAACCCCTTGCCTGCAGCGGGCATATATGTGCGCCTTCTTGAAGTACACTTCTCTGCAGTGCGAAGTACACTTCCTGAAAGATCTAAGCATTGATGAAAGTTTGCTGCTATTCAAAAGCAGGCTGTCATTGGTACAATATATACCATTGAAAAGAGCTCGTTTTGGAGTAAAACTGCTTGTATTTGCTGAAGTAGAGTTAGGATATTCACAATGCAATTGTATACACAGGGAAGAGTACAGTCTTTGATAAAAAGTATGAGATCTATGGAGTTGCTGCAAAATCAGTGATGGCGCTTTTTGAATTTTTTCTGTTAAAAGGTTATTGTAATTGCAGACAATTTGTGTGAAACTGTATGAAAACTGTTGGCACTGTGGAGCAAATTCTGTAAGCTTTCCTTGGCAGGTAAGGGGTTAACTAATTTTAATTGAGCTTTTTAATTGAATTGCTGATTTACTTTAATAACACAACTTTATTTTTTTCAAAAAATAAATAAATTAATTAAAAAATAAAATAAATTAAATAAATAAAACTGTATTTTTTACTCATCATTCAAGATATCAATGAAATTTATAGTATTGTGTTTAAATTGAAACATGCAGAAAGTTAACTACTGCTTTTCCACCTTGTAACAGTCTTATAAAGTATTTAATTTTATAAAGTCTTATGAATTAACTCTAATGAATTTGAACTTCATCTTTAATAATTAAAAAATTTATTTAGGATACCAACTATTAACATATACTATAACATTTATAATTTCAAATTCAAATATAGTACTCCTGTTGTTTATATTGCAATAATAATGTTTTGTAATTATAAGACTAGTTGCCGATTGTTTATTTACAGCATTATCATTATAGAATTTTAAGCTTATCTTTATAATATATTTATATAATGGATGTATAATTGCTAATTTACATGGTTTAGTCATATGCAATGTATAGTTTTTGATTGAACTCTTAAGTCTTGTGGCTATGTACTTAATATACCATTGCTAAATTAGTCTGAAAAAATAAAAGACTTCTCTTAGTTTTAAGAATACAATTGATCAGAAATTGTAATATGTGCATACTGGATGTATAAAGAAAACCTTACAATAGAAGAAAACTATATCTCTAAAAATATTTTTAGAAACTTCTGTCTCCCTTATTAAAAATAAGGTAATTTTTTTTGTTTTCAAACCTATTTCCACTTTTAATTTTGATTGATCCAGTCTATAACGGCAATTAAACCTCAATTCAAATAAGAAAGTATTTAAAGTATATCCTTTTAAAAGTATGCAAATGGCTGCAAATAATGAAAACCTAGACAGTCAGTATGTATGCTATTATTACACTTGCTTTTTTCTTATTAGTTTAAAGAGTATCAAATGGGAATTTTATTTTTAAATTGAATGTTCATTAGAAATGAAGTATGATTGTAATTGGGTAGTTAAAAATAAAATTTGTAAAATAATGATAACTTCAACATTTTACAACAGTAACTTATGCTTTAATTAAAATTATCATTTTATTAATAAATGCAATATATATGTATATATTAAATATTTGTAAAATTAATATTTTTACGGGTGATAATTTTTAATTTTAGTTAGAAACAATCTATGTTTAAACTAATTAGTAATTATAAAATTTTATATACATTTAAATCTAGAGCATAATTTGCCAATCTTTTATGTAATATAAATTTAGAAAACATTTTACCACATTGAAAAATAATTTAGAAATAATAAATAAACTTCTAAGTGTTTAAATTAGTTTTGATAACTATTTAAAATGTTCAGTAATATGCATCTAAAATATTATGGGAAAATTAATGATATGTAGAAAAGATGCTTTGTATCTGTATGAATTAATTCTAAAACAAGTTTAATTTTATATATTACAGTCTTTGCTATGAGATATTGTACAAATAGTAATGGTTTGAAACTTTAAATATCGAAAGGTAAAATTATAAAAACTGTCCTCGGAGTGTAGAGACAAACTGCTATATTTAGTTATCCATCTTTTAAAAGAAAAAAATTTTTTTTTTACTTTGATGTGGGCAAGGGTAAATGCAATGCAAAAGAATATTATTAATAAGTAGATGGTGGATAATTTAAAATGGATGAATAATGGAATGAGTGAATTAGTAGTCCAGTTTGGAAAATTTCTGCATTCAACCCAATTAAATTTTTTTTCCTTCACATTTTCAAGCTGTGGTAAACTTTAAATTTCTTCATAACTCAAAAAAATTTATATTCTAATGATATAGCTTGCAGAATACATATAAAATTTTAAATGTAAATATGCCCATACATTTGCATTTGTGTATCTAAAGTTTAAAATTAAACTATCTTAAAATTCTGTACATATTATTTTTATTGTGACATCCTGTAAAAAAATTTAATTTTTAATTCAACCAAGAGTTATTTTAAAACAAATGTTTTTGAATTTTCAGAAATTGTGAAATGTACATATTCTCTGCGTTTGTTTCATTTTATATTTTGTTTTAAATTTTTTTTTATTCTTTGATATTTTTTGCAGAAATTTATTTGAAATAGTCATAAATTATAATATTTTTGGTGCACTAATGAAAATTGTTTTGAAAATACTAAAAAATAGTTAAATTTAAAACAAGTTAATATTTTTTAATCCATTCTTATAAGGTCTAGTCTTTTTGCCTATTTAAATTTTGTTGGAAAAAATCATTGAAATGAGTTAATTATATTAATAATATAATTAGTTAAACATCATAGGAATTTCAATTGCATAAAAATGTTTTATTTATTAATACATCGTTTTCATTTTTAAACTGAATGTTATGTGGTTTTCCACATATTTATTTATTGGAAAATTTTTTGAAAACGATATATTTTTAAACGTTAGTACTTGTTATGGAATCAGGAAATGTACATAATTACTATTGTAGGCAAATCAAATTTATGTTAAATATAATTTATTTTTAATGGAAAACTAACACTTAAGTATCTATTAGAGCAGGAGTGGACAGACTTATAGGTTGCAAGCTATTTATATTTTTTTGTTTTATGACCACCATCAATGATGATCAGATATAAAACAAGTATATTTTTTAGGTATACAGATCATAAAAATATCTGTCAGTGATAACTTTAAAATGTTTCAGCAGTCCACCAATGGACCGCAGTTCCCCCAATGTCTACTTCTGTATCAGAGTGTATGTTTTAAAATCAATGTAGTAAAATTGTGTGAATATTCAATGATGTGAACTAATATGACTTATACTTAGTCTTATATTAGTTTATATCATTGAATACTTAAAATAATAGTTGAATAATATTTGAATAATTTAAAACTTTCACATAGTATAAAATATTGTAAATTACATAATATAAAATGGAATGTGAAACTATTATAATTGATTTAAGTTTTTGAAATTTAATGTCTTTAAATTTCCATACCTTAATATAATAACTAACAAAACACTCTTAATTAAGATTGAGTTATGAACCAAAACTTCAAAAAGAATGTGGAAAATATTGTTTTGCATATTATTTTTCAATATTACACTCTGGAGTAAAAAGAAGAAATAAATATTGTAAAGCCACAATAAAACCAAAAATAAAATTCTTCAATAATAAAAGTTTCTTCAGATTTGATGTAATTTAAACTAAAATAAAACAAAAGAATGCTTATCCAATTAATTTGTGAAGTTTTATTAGGTTGAACAATATTAAATTATATTTTTCTGTATTTTAAATTAATTAAATGTGAAGTTTACAATGTATTCAGTTTTTTAATTATATATTATATAAGCTTTTTACTTTGTGATAATATTTTCATATATATTGTAAATGTCTTCTTTTTTAAGCCAAAAATTGTTTTTATGTTTTAATCTGTATTTAGTGAGTTTCATCATTACAAATTCTGATAAATATATTTTTAAAATTTAAGAATGCAAAATTTTCTCTTTGACTTTCATTTACAATATTGTGTTAAATATTGTTTGTATAAAGCTTTATTGAAATTTTGTAATTATGAAATTCTTTCTCTTTAATCATAAAAACAAATAAATGAAGAAAAAGATGCAGTTTTCTTTTTCACCTTTTTTCTATATCATTTCTTCTATATGCTCTTACACTTTATAACTTTTCTTAGACATATTGGTCTTGATTAATTTTTAATGTCTCATTTCTTATAAAATTAAAGTTAATTAAAGATTAATTGATTTTTTAAAAAGTATTCTGTCATGAAAGGGAATATGTCAAGTGATTAATTTTGAATGTTTTTTAAATTTAAAATGTAATTAATGTTTGCAATGAATAAAAGTTAATTACAAACAAAAATTGGATATATTGTGGCATCATGAATAAAAACTTAGTTTTCTACTTCAGTTTTTGAATTCAGAAAAATAAAACACTAAAAAAATTCTTTTTTGTCAAATTGGAATGTAGTTTTTATCTTTAATTACAGGTAACAAAAAATGTTTTTGTTATTATGATATAATCATACTGCTATTTTTATGCTAAAACTTAAATGAAATGCTAAAAATATTTACTAGATAAAAGTTTTTTTAAAATCTAAATAGTGCAAATAAATATTAAATTTCCTCCATGATTTATTTTATTTCAAAAATGAAAAATGTATGAAAACTATTTCTAACTCTGTTTCAATTAAATTTATATTTTTGCGATTCTATATAATACTTTATCTATACACATAAACCCATCATTGTAATTGTTTTTTATTGATAACAAGAAAACATTTATTCATTGGTACTTGATTTCTTTATAATATTATATTAAGTCTTGCTCTTTATTTTACAATACTTAGAATGCATGACATGATTTTTATGTCATCACCGACATTAAAATTACTATGTAAAAAAATTGATTTGTTAATTTGTCATGAGGCCATAAAATCATGGTTAGCACTGGTGATTGTGTTGGTTATAATTTGTTCTTTACTTTTATATTTAAAGATTTTCCTATGATTTAATTCACATTGAATTTATTTTTTTATGATTTTATTTTTGAATAAAGAATCCAAGTATTAATATACAGTTTTTCATGGAAAATGTCATAATATTTTGTTTTTGATTTTAAACTTAATAATACTTCAACATCTTTAAAATAATTTATATTTTTTCCTGTTAAAGAAAAAATAAAGTTCTACATCATGATTTCTAATATTCATACGTCTAATATTTTTGTTTTAACTAGCATTTAAATAATTAAGCATATCAAATAGGAAAACATTGTCTGATCAATCTGTCTATATGTTACAAATGTTTGCTTGAGAAATGAAATTGAACTGATTTTAAAATTTCAAGCTTTGTAAAAAGTTCTGTAAAGCGAAATACAAACACCAGTGCTGTGGAACAGTTTGAAACATTCTATAATCAACAATTTTGAATTATAGATTTTTATGAATTATAATTACAAGTTTTATTAAAAACGTAAAAAAGTTTTGCAGCGTGAAGTGTTCTATATATAGTAGCTTCTGTATAATATATTTAAAAAGATTAACAATTACATATTTAAAAAAACAAATATTTCATAATCATTTGAAATTCAATAAAGATAATGTATGTTATTCTTTGTACTTACATAAAATAAAAATTATCTCAAAAATAAAGTCATCACCTTTTTTATTATTTGTAAGCCGTAATCTTTTATCAGTCCATCCATATTTTTCTGTGCATAAAGCCAACAATGCAGAAAGTTTACATTCAATTTAAATTTTAATTTAGTTTTTTTTAAAAATTAGTTGCTATCGAAAGAAATGTTGTTATATATGAAAATATAGATCAAATTTATTAAAGTTCACACATTCCATAAGTATAAAATTTTTCATTATCAAAACAGTTATGAAAATCAGATTTTTACTTTTCCATTTTCATGCCTCTTATAATTTTCTTTTCTCTCTTTATTTCTTAGTGTTCTACATCCACTGTGTGCATCTTTAAAACACATGATAATATGCTTGCTTTATTATCAATTTTAGTTTGGGAATCGCCTGTGTTTCTTACATTTACTAACATTATCTTGAAGACATTCAAGAAATTCTCTTTGATTACCTGTGATTTTGTATTTAAACTTTTATCTCAGAATAATTTAATTTTTAAAAATAACTTATATTGTTTACAGTAATTTTTTTCTACAAGTCAATTAAATTGAGTTGCATTTTTCTTCGAAACAAAATTCACCAATTTTCTTGACATATTATCAAACTTTCATTTACTTTCTCAGTTTATTAAGTAGTCAATATATTATGAATGCTTTCCAATGCTAGCAATTAATTTTGTCTTGGAAACTCTTTGGAATTTCAGATTTTACAATTATTATTAAAACAGTTCAAATGAGAACTTAATTGGTTTAGATAATTAATAGATTGGTCACCAATAATCATAGTTCTTGATTCCCTAGTTTTTTGAATTCCCTTATTCTGTTCATAGTTTATATATATATAAATAAGAAACAAATTTTAATATATATAGGAATTAAATTTTAATTGCAGAAATACAGTTTCGATTGTGAATAAATACATCAATTTTGAGAAAACTTAATGTTTAATATTAAATGCAAATCATGAAACTTCCAACTGTACCATCAATTATAAAGTACAATGTTCCAAATTGGAATATATGAATGCCAGACAATATTTATATACTTAACTAACTGGATGATTTAGAAGCAGAATAATACAGTTGTACTGTCACATTTTAAATCTTACTGAGTCAATTGAGAATATTGCTTCATTTTTTAAATTTTGAATTTTTTTTTGTATGTTTAACTATATTAGTTAATTACACATAATTATTACTCAAGAAGTTTAATCGTTAAATAGTATTAAGGAAAGAAAAATTTTGCATGAAAGTAAACTGAGTGTCCATAATTAAAATTTAAACATAATCATATCTATTTCGCCAAATATGTTATATATGGGAAAAATAAGAATGATGTTTATAAATGTTATAATTTTAAAAATTAGTCGAATTTTTTCATGACTTCTGAAAAAATTACTTGTAGTTAATTTCATATTAAAAAATATATCAGATTTTATTTTAAATATCTAAATAGAATAAAAAAAAACTAAAGTTACTCAGTATTACTCCTAATTATTTTGTATTATTTAAAATTTGCTGCCATTTGTCTCATTCATTATTTAATCAACTCATAATTTCTTAAATAAATGTGAAAATCCGTATTTAGATCAATATTAAATTCTTATTTATCTGTGTTACCTATGCACCCAAAAAACTGTTTCATTTTTTTTAAGAATAAATCAATATTGTCTAAACAAATATGCTATAATTTGAAAATTTATTTTTGCCTGTAAGCTTTATTTTTTTTTTTTTTTTTTTTTTTTTTTTTTTTTTTTTTTTGACAGTGACAATGCTTTGTCCATGAAGCTAGGATATATTTTAGATCTCCTTTGCTTAAATTGTTTTAATATAACTGCCTTAATACTACAGCTTTTTTAATTTCTTAACTATGCATAGAAAACTTAATTAAAAATTCAATAATAACTTAAATCAATAATAAATTATTTTTTTTATAATTGAACAAATATTCAGCGAGTATTGAAATTCCACTCAAATGTGACTATCAATTTGTATAGTAAATGTTAATACTCAGATAAGAATTTAATATTTAATCAAGAAAATCAGAAGATGATTAATATCTTACAAATTGAAATAACTATTGAAGGAAATAGAGAAATGAAGTTGCTTGAGTCAAGTCTTGAAAAACTGAAATAAATTGAAGTTAAAATAATTAGTGGTTCAAAAATCATTGAATGAGATTCTAGTTATAGTACTAGATTTTTCTCTAAATTGTGTTAAACCATTAAGTATTACATGTTGATAAAAAAAAAAAAAATTATGTTGTGATTACAACTGAGACACTTTTTTTTTTCTAAAAATAATTCTAATTTTTATTTTTGAGTTAGTGGTAACCCTGATGGAGATTAAAAATACAATTAAAATTAAACAAAATCCTCAATTAGTAAAAAATTAAAATGCTAAGAGTATGAAAGTTTATATGTGTTTATGTATATATATACACATATAACCACTATATGTACATATATATATATATATATATAT